>JBBPRT010000202.1:0-17337 GCA_038093175.1 Boletus hoseneyae
TCACCAAGTATACTCTTCATCACTCCAACATTGCCATTGAGCAGGCCAGCGATGCATCGACTGGGTCATCCCTTTCAGCTGAGTCTCGGACGATTAGTCATTTTGCTAACCTGATGATGAGCGTGCCCAGCGTCCGCGATAAGCCAAAGGCAAAGTTGGACATACTAAGTCCGAGCAGACCGAGTAAAATGATGGGACGGCGGCCAACGAAGTCGGACCATCGACTCCATTGCCAGGTAGTCAGTGCCTGTGTGACGAAAAAGAGGGATTCCTATACAAAGGTGAGTGACGGCAGGGTCTCTATGAACGGAACGCGCACTTACGATGAGACCTGCATAATAACCAATTTTGCGATCATCTCCCCCTGTGATGCCGAGCTCGCCGATGAGCTTTTTAATGCAAATGGTCCAGAATACCATATGAACGTCAGGTACACGGGCTCCAAGTATAACTGTTAACGAACCTGATTGATGAAGGGAAATATGTATGTGGAGGAGATGGGCTCCGCGATCAGGGCGATGAAGATGATGTTTATCTGACCCCATGGCAAAGGTGTTTTGGACCTTGGCTGGAGAAGTGGGGTCTCTTCATCAGGACGTCTATCCATAGTGCATGTAGTCAGACAAAGGGAAGTGACTTGGTAGCTCGCTCTCGATAACGTAGGGATCTGTCAGCATGAAAAACTGATTTGAAACTCATTTTAAAACTCCTGAGATACCTCCATATAATATTTGTCTCAAAAGGCCATGTGTCATGTGAGGTTTTCAAGGCAAGAGGGACCTGCGCAACGGTCTCCTCAGAAGGTGTCCAAGGTCATACCAGGTCATTCAGTACACTTGCGAGCCTGAAAATGCCAAAGGGATTAATTACCACAGAATATTACTGAAGTAAACAGATGCTATGTCAGTATTATGAGGTATGGTTGCGTCGCAGATCGCTAATTGGTTTTTACATCGCAGGACTCGGCCGCAGGTGAGGTCGCCGCCATACATACCAGACGCGTCCTAACGGGGTCAAGCTGCAGGCGGAAAATTTGACTGAAATGGGAGTAGATCAATGACAGTGTCTGCAAAATTGGTGTCACCCACAGGAACGGAGGTGTATTGCGCGCAGTGAGAAAAGATCCGCCACCGGACAACTTGTATCTTGTAGTACCCCAACGATAGCAGGACATGTTAAGCTTCCTGTGACAGGTCGCTTGCCCGAGGTGGGTGTAAAGAGTGTCAATGCACTGACAGAAGCCTGCTGGGAAATGGCAGGCGAGCATTGCCACAGCGACCGCGAGTCGTGTTTCCGTGGCTGTGCAGCCGAAATGATCATCGATTTGATCACTGCAACGACACGCGCAGTCTACTAATCCGTTCGTTGAGCCCAGCGGAGCGATGTGAGCCGCTCTCGTGGTGAATACAACGATGAAACTCAGGCTACACCGTGCAAACGACTTGGAGAGACCGATCAAGCACACTACAAGACAGGTGCGACGACGAGTTGCAGAACGACAAGGATCCAGGTCATAGGACAAACTTTCCCTGGGCCGTAATAACTGCGGTCGGGTTGGGGAAATTATCGGGTAAACCAGAGGACAGTTGGGTCCGATGATATCACCGGTTGTACTCTTCATCACTCCAATATTGCCATTGAGCACGCAAGAGATACAACGACTTCCATTTCAGCCGGCTCTCGGACGATTAGTCATTTTGCTCACCTGATGTCATGAGCGTGCCCAATATCCGCGATAAGTCAAAGGTAAAGTTTAGCGCACTGGGACTGAACAGAGTGAAACTACGGACCGGCGGCCGTGAAACCAGATAATCCCGGTTCCATTGCCACGTAGTCGCCGGGTGCCTGTGTAACGAAAAATAGGCATTCCTATGCTGCAAAAGTGGCTTATCTCTGTGAATGGTTCTCGTGACCGGGCCAAGTTTTACCAATGAACATTTTTTTAGGCGATAACCGTCATGTGAACGTCCGGCATACGGCCTGGAAGAATAAATCATGATGTTGACACCCTTGATTGATGAAAGGAAATATGTATGCGGGGGAAATGGGCTCCACGATCAAGGCAACTTGAAGGAAGACAAGATTATCTGACCCATGGCAAACATGTATGGGACCTTTGCCCAGAGCATCTGAGATCCCTTCATCAGGGCGTCCGTTGTGACTTACCACGTATGTAATCTGAGAGAGAGCAGAGTCACTGGCCAAGAACTTTAGGGTCGTGTCCCTTTGCTCAGAACGGCCCCATGTTATTTGATCGCGCTCTGCGGGCGCATCAAAGACTAATGGAAACTAGCGCTGTAGAATCCTTGACAGTCATTGCGAGTCCAATATATGAATGCATATGGCAAAGTATGTGCGCTGGCGCAGCCGTCAGCGGAAAACAGATTATCACAAAAGGCACATGTCATGATCAAATATCGTCATTACGCCGTGACCCTCATTTCAACCTTTTCATCTTGAGAATAAGTGGAAGATAACTCCGTGTCTCGAAGGCCCATCCGAGAAGTGTCGAACCCATGCTCTTGCAGATACAAGCGGAACTGCGGAACAATGTCATGACAGTCAATTTAAGAGGAGAGTAATGCAAGGCACATACTGCCTCATCTTCTGCTGCCATTCCATCGTGTGAGAGTGGCTTGACCAAGAAGAAAACAACTGCAGCGCTTAATATGGCGAGACCACTGGCAATCCAAAAGGGACCCGTATTCCCCTTTACTGAGCTGGAACCACCGAAATCTGCTCAGGATTTGAGCTCAGCTATCCTATTGAGTAGATTCGCAAATACCTACCGGAAACGATTGACTTCCAACCTGTACCAGAGACGTGGTTAGATAATCATGGGGGTAGCGTATTTTACATACAATATGTGCCAACAAATGCACCGACTTTGCCAATAGCCGCAGCGATACCATAGTAATGACCGCGAACTGCGGTAGGTGCGCTCTTGGCGGCAAGAATACCTACGCAGTTTCCAGGGCCTTCACATATGAGAAAGAGATCAAAGTAGCTCATCCAATCGCTTACCGAACTCCCCAAAACTCAGGAAGATACCGTATACCACCTGTGGTCGAAATGAATGCTTGGAACTGTGTATTATGTAATCCGCAACTTACCGCAAAAGCAGCTATGTGTTGCGTGATACGAGTGTACAGACCACTCATAATGAAGCCAATGATTGCTTGACAAATTAAACCAATGATCTAACAAAGTGTCGCGAACGTCATAATCATGCAATCATGACTTAAAGCAACATTACCATTGTCTTCTTTGGGCCCAAGTAGTCGACAACGAAGGCACCGATGACAGTTCCTTGCATATTTGTCAATGAAAGGTAAATAAGTTCGTAGAGTAGGGCGAACCTGGGATGTAGAATAGACTGATCCGAGGCGTGAACATCGGAATGTATGTGGGATGAGAAAGGATACGAACTTTATAACAACACTCCACCCGAAGACGACCGCCAGAGAAGTTGAGCTTCCAATGATACTTTACAGTATCAGTCTCAGCATCCTTATCCGCTAAAGGCTAGAGTCCGCTTACGTGTTGGTAATTGTTGAAGAGTAGAGACCAAACTGGGTGAAGATCAGGTGCCACGAAGCAAAAACGGAATACCGGTCTTACTGGGTACCTGTGTGAATACGTGTTATTAGGATCATCGTAAGCAATTAAACCAAGGGTACGTACGTGATGAAATCATAGATGAACCTATATTATATTACACAAGTAAATATATGACAAGCGAAACCAGGGGAGGTTCGCCGGCTTACCAAGCCAGGGAGATCCCAAACAGCCCTTTCCAGTAGCGCCTGATGACCAGATAGTATGGAATCTGCACGGTTTTCATTGAATTCTTTTTGTAACTCGGTGGCTCTGTCATGCGAAGACGCCATAAAAGTACAGCGACGGCAGGAACAACACCTAGACCAAGAGAAAGACGCCATACAGCCCGAAGGTGCTTGTCCCCAAAGCTATTTATTGACACAAATTAGGTTGTCTTCGTGGTGATGGATAATGCAACCCACATCCAGTACAAAACCAAAGGCACGAAGGCCCCAATTACAAAACCAAAGTCGATCATTGTATCTAAAACATTTAATTTAGCATGGAGCGCGAAGATGTAACTGGGAAGTATATACTGGTTGCGAGTGCCAACCACCGATGCTGGGCATTTTTTGCAATGCCCTCTTCTTCTGTTTGCTCCGAAGCAGAGACCGAGCCGCAGGGGTATTCCGCACCGATTCCAATACCGATCAAGAAGCTTTTTTAATATTAGGGTCGTGAGATGATGAATTGAGTGTCGATGAAGGTATTTACCGGCACGCAGCGAGCATGGCAATCATTCCACCGAAGCTGCCGTTGGCACCCGAAGAAGCGGCGGATAAGCCGGCAAAAAGAGCAACAATACAAGAAGCAGACATCTGAAGAGGATATGAGGTGAGTGACGACTTGGTTGTGAGACAGCCCTCACCATGCCAAATTTGCGGCCGATCTTGTCGGATATCCAACCAAAGGTTAGCATGCCTACAACCATGCCTAGGGAGGACATTGAGAACAGTAGACGAAATGAGAAAGAAAGACGACTGAACCCGCGAAGCTGACACTGGAGATCAGACTACTGTAATTATTTGCGTCCAATGCATCAGCACCATAAATGGTGGTCAGGACTGGTGGGTGTGAAGTAAGTAGCCAGAAGAAGAAAATAAACATTGGGCGAGTATCTGACGTGTATCGACTGTGAAGGTGATGGTGAGATGACGAACATGATGGCAGGAGTGGTGGACATACCCATTCCAATGACATTGTTGGAGTAACCTAAATATGAATGAGCAGAGCACACAGGACAGAAAAACGTGGGTAGGTACCATCGGAAAATAAGGCGGTCCCGCAACTGTAGAGGTACATGAGTGGTTTGGAGACGCGTAGAAATGATAGCATAACATACGCAAAGATGAGAGAAACGCTTGACAGACCACCAAGAGGCTCGTTGGACATGATGGTGGATGGGAGAGGGGAAGAAGACCAGCGCTAATCAGGTCAAGTGAGTGCCGTCTTCTTATACCCATTTAGGACACCTCGGAGGTGACCTGAAAACGCGACAGTGAGTATTTATAGATCGCAGTCGGACATTGGCTAGTTGGCGGCAACGTTCGTGGACCATCGCTGTCACGCCAATCAGCAGTTGATGGTGTGCAATCATATCCGAGTGACATCGACAGGCACTACACAGCACGTGTGGGCTTGGACGGGCAAAGACTTGCAAAGATGGCAAGAAGCAGAGCTCCGGTAGCTCAGGACCTCCCCAGACGAAACGTGACGTGTGACATATGGTGTCACATCCACTGCAAGTTCCAGTCGATATAAGTGCCTGGCATGTGGGCCAGCTGGTGTGAATGCGGACAGGTGCGCTTCCAGGACACTGGTCAAGGTACGTATATTTGATGAACGGGCAAGACGAATTATACACGGACAAGCGGCGAGATGTCCAGGCAATGGACTTGAGCAGACTGCGCTTTAGGCTATTTAGAAATTCCCACGCTCGCAACAGACACTTATGAGACTTGGGGCAGATCCAAGACCGCCAAAGCGCGCCCGCATCAGCGCAGACGGTGCAGACTCGCCTCGAGTCAAGCATGAGCGTCGCAGCCCGTCTCCCTTGACCTCTGAAAGGAGACTCATCACTTGCGGGACAAGGCGCTATGCTCCCATTCCCAACGACTGTCTTTCATCCTATCCAAAATACAAACAAAATCGATCAGAATGGGTGGCAAGGTGCGCCAAGGAATTAGAGGCACTGAACCTCATCCCAGAGAGGAAACTCATCCGGTCAGTCTTCAATTAATCAAAACACATATCCCTCCTCCTCCCTTCTAATCTATCTCTAATCAATTCCACAGAGACGATGGCTTGATCATTGACTGGTGCGCTAGGGACTCGCATTTCGATCCACGTTTCCTGATCCCATCCCCGCACAGGAGGAGCCATGTCCCTGTCTGGTCAGATACCCTCAAACCCGATCCGCTGGATCTGGCTGCTACAATCATGCTTGCCCACAGATCCAACGCACAGTGGCATCACCCTTCTATTCATACAGAGACACCTCCAGAGTCTGTGGCGACCACTTCCACTCAAGAACGCCCAATATCGTCTACTGCCCATTCACCATGCAAGAAAAAGTTGCCAGTTCCACCACGATCGTCACTAATCCGTCGAATCAATGCTTCCCACCCGACTTCCACCAATTTACCGCCAAGCGGACCGGGCTCCTCGTCTTCGTGCTTCGAAAGACCGCGGTCCCCCGATGGAACCGAGCGCAGATTTAGAATTGCTTCGAGTGCACATCCCCTTTCGTGTGATCACGTGTCTGGCTCGGCGGACCGTATACCTATATCATTAGACATATCAATTCAACATGGCCAGTCTGCTCTCCCTCCAGAGCCTCCTAGTAGAGTCCGTGATCCGTCAATTGTTCCATGTACGTCTTCCACGGCAGAAGAGGACATGTCGCAATTGACTTTGGATTATCTTCGCCGGTAGGTACCTACTAGTAGGTGAAGATTACTACACTGGCCTGATCTCACGGGCCTCGTTGATAGATACATTCAAACCTACGAGGCGGACAGGGCAAGTCTTGCGTCTGCATACGCTAGGAATGCTTCCTTTGCATATCGTGTTCATCAAACCGTCCAAAATACCAGCCAGGGTGCTTCGTCCACATGGATAGCCTCTCCGCAGTGCTTCTGTGAGCGTTACTTCCGTCGTGCAATCGCAAGGTCACTTATTCACGGTCCATAGCCTCTGGCATGAAGCGGACCCGTCTCGACATCGTGACCACGCTTTTGACGCTCCCTTGTCTCCATTCGAATGCCCAAAGTTTGGGCACTGCACAGGTCGAATACGACATGTTCTATCTCGGAGCAGAGCTTGGGATGTTCGTGGTCTGTCGTGTGGTGATTTCCACCAAGACAGTCGCACATAATTTTATCTTGCAGAGGAAACAAGTTGATGTGGAGGATGCGGTCATCGAGGGTGTCTGGCCCCTGACGGCCACTGCCCATCAGATTCTCGTTTTTCAGACATGAGTACTCGAATGCATGTTGATGTTGTGGCGTTGATTCTCTCTGCTGAATGCGGATCCCGACTGCATCGCCAAGAGCTAGGCTGGAGGACAGCAGCCTCGTGCAGGGTCGAGTCCGAACCGGAGGTAAATCGCGTAGTCTTGTTGACGCTGTGATGGAACGTGTCGGCCGCACGCAATAAGCCAAGTTCAAAGTCCGCCTTTCGGACACACTTCTTATTTTCGCTACCAACTAGCCGCAGAGTCTCTTTGCTTAGCACCAGTCCATTCCGCATCCCCTCCTTCAACCCTCCTCGGACTGGTGTCCCTCAAAATCTTCTTCATTCACACACAAATGACGACCCCTCACGTTATAGCTTCGTCCTCGGGACATCAGTCTCAGTCCACCACTTCCAACGGCATCGTTGGTAATCATTTCCGCGTTGGCAAGAAAATTGGAGAGGGCTCGTTTGGCGTCGTGTTCGAAGGTAGGCTGGCTCCTCCTTTCTCTTCAGATGGTCCGAGCTGCAAAGCCGGGTGGGAGCCACAGCATTGTCGGGCGCTTGAATGGTTCAACACGGAGATGACTGTCTACTGTCTGTCCTATGGCCATGGTGATGCAGTGGTCCTCCTAGGCTATACTAGATGGTCATTAACGTGCATCGTTCTTGTCCATACCCGGTTCTTTTGTTCCGCTTTACCCTGGTCTCACGGTCCATCATCTTCAACTCAACCCTTGTTTTCATAGGCACCAAGCTTCTCACAAATCAGCCCGTCGCCATCAAATTCGTAAGTCGTTTCTCACCCGAGGAGGCAACTTTTTGATCTCCGTTCTCAAAGGAACCACGAAAGTCCGATGCTCCCCAGTTACGGGACGAATTCCGATCCTATAGAACACTCAACAGCACTTGTGCGGGTTTTTATTTTATTTTCTGTCCGCGGTTCAAACTGTGATTCCTAGTGGGTGTTCCTCAAGTTCACTATTTCGGGCAGGAAGGGCTCCACAATGTCCTCGTAATCGACCTGCTCGGTCCTAATCTTGAGGATCTATTTGACATGTGCGGACGCAAGTTCACCATCAAGACAGTATGTATGGCAGCAAAACAAATGGTGAGTGATCTCAACGTCGCTTCATATATTCGTGTATGCGTGCGCATATGTCAGCTGGACATATCCTGGTATGGCATTGTGACCCTCCTATTCTTCTCTCGGTTGTCCCTAACTCCTCGATGAACTAATCCTGCTTTAGATCACTCGCATCCAGTCAGTCCACGACAAGTCGCTCATTTACAGAGATATCAAGCCCGATAATTTTCTTGTTGGCGTTCCTGGCACAAAAACTGCCAACATTGTTCATATCATTGGTACGCGCACTTTCTCGTACTTGCGGAAATTTTATCTTTCAACCTATATATACACCGCGGTTTTACATTTATTTTGATCGCCATGATGGGTGTCCTCGGATGATACCCTTGGACATTGATTCTCTCGGACTTGCTCATCTGACCTTGGGTTGTCCAGATTTTGGCATGGCGAAGCACTACCGTGACCCAAAGACTAAAGTTCACATCCCCTACCGTGAACGCAAGAGCTTGTCTGGCACAGCTCGGTACATGTCAATCAACACTCATCTTGGCCGCGAACAATCTCGGAGAGATGACCTAGAATCCTTGGGTCATGTGTTTATGTATTTCCTGCGCGGCGGCCTTCCTTGGCAAGGGCTCAGGGCTGCAACCAACAAGCAAAAGTATGAGAAGATCGGAGAGAAGAAACAGACCACCCCAATTTCGGAATTGTGTGAGGGCTTCCCAGGTATGTTTGTCCTTTGATGCACCCCATGTCATCACTTTCTGTGAGGACACGGTGATGGCAAATTTATCGACATGTTGAACCCCTTCTTACTCCCCTCAGAAGAGTTTGCCATTTACATGAACTATGTGCGGAAACTGGGATTCGAGGAGTCTCCTGACTACGACTTCCTTCGTGAGCTGTTTTCCAAGGTTCTGAAGAATATCGGAGAACAAGATGATGGTATCTATGATTGGATGTTGTTGAACAATGGCAAAGGATGGGAAGCTGGCAATGTGTGTGATTTCCGTTTAGTCTCCCACTTGTACATGACACCTGTTCAACAGACGCCTTCCTCGTTGTTGGCACAGGCTCACGCAACCACGAACGCACCACATACACCTCGTCATCGCGATGCCAATCGCCGTCCTCGAGTTCCGGTAGCTGATCCAGCGGCTCCATCGACACCCCTAGTTCTTGCTCCAACACCCGCTCACCATAAGAGCACTAGGCAGCCTAAAGCTCGCGAAGGTCATAGCGCGCGAGAATCAATAACCCGTGGGGATATGAATGCGCAAGCTACAACCCCTGTCAATAGACGGGTCAGTCAAACACCACGGGATAGTCCAGGGCCTTCACCTCATCCTTATGCCACTGTTCCCGCTTCGTCGGGTTATCGACCCAATGGATATGATAGGGTTTCCCCAGCTCCTGTAACACAAGCGGCGATAGGTATGAACGGCGCTCATGTTGGACGCACGGAGGGATCCGATTCGTTCCTCTATGGGGCTCAAGCCCATGGTGGCAAGCACGTGACCAATTCGAGGGAGGATACTACCGGTGGTACGGTTCTTCGCGATGGTACACACGCGCGGATGGCGGTGTTCGAGAGCCATATGCGCGATACCGATGATTTAGAAGACGACCGACATCCCAAGAAAAGAGGCTTCTTTTCCAGCTTATTCTGCTGCAGGGCATAAATCATCACTGGTTGATCTATCCGTTGGCTGGCATGCGCAGGTCGCATTTTCTTTTGGGACTCTGGTGAGCTTTTGTGGCATAAATAGTATCTAATTGACTGAACGTGGAAACAGGAGCACGAGCTACTCGACGACAAGTGCACGACCTATCTTCTTCCTATTGCTATTATGCATGCTTATCTACCTTGCTGAACTTGACGGGAATCATGTCGTTTTCTTTCGCAGGCCGACAATATCCTCAACTCAACTCATACCCTTGACAGTCGTTACATGGTACTATCCTCTTGCGTATTCTCGATTCTATCGTTTTATTTCCCATATGGAAAAAAGGATTGTTCCTTTGTCTATATCATGATGCTTGTGTATTGCGTATGTCTTTACTTTATTCTGCTTTCGAGATAGGTACGGATGCCCTCCGACTGTCGAAAGTTAATCGAGTTTTTATTTTTGTTTTCTGGACCAGATTCTGTCAAGAAACCGCGGAACAAGACATGAGGACGATAAAGCCAAGTACACGAAGAAACGGGGGTGAGGACAATTTGTACAAAATAAGAGCGCGACAGCAAAGAAATGACCACAAATTTGTGAATCTGCCTAATCGTACACTCGGCGCAAACGTGACAAGAAAAAATAAATGCGTGCATGCGGGTCCACGAACAAAAGGGTAATCCCGACTCTAGTTATTCTCCTTTCGAGTTCCTTCACACTTGGCACCTTGGCTGATGACAAGTTGTGGAACTTTGCCCGATTTGGTACGAACGGCGTGAGACCAACGGGCCTGATGGATCTCTCACGAGCCCCGACGGTTCTTACTGCCGCACTCCACCCGCTGTCGTGGAGCTATGCAACCCCTTGGGATTGGAATTGGTCGTGGGATTCGAGCTCGCGTAGGGTGCGGAGGTGGGATAAGCACCCGACGGCACCTCGTAAGGGGTATTGGAGGGATCAGGTTCTGATACGACGTATGTGCGCGTTCCAGAGGAAGATACGTGTGGCTCTGGGGAGGCGTCGTCCTGTTTCTCGTAGACGGGGGTGGCGGTGGATGGGGGTGGGTTCGGGGTTGTCAAACGACTGGACGCGTTGAGAACGACAAAGGGGGAGTGGAATGCGCGAGCAGGGGCGCAGTGGGTGGGTTTGTGCGTGCGGGGGAGGACACGTAGGAGGGCGGACATGTTGGTTGTGAGGAGACCAATGTGGGGTACAATACTGTGGTTCCGTGTGAAGATTGGGGGCACATGACCATGACATAACGCTGGAGTCGCGCAGTCGCAGCCACGATGATCGCGTCCAAATGTGACTCAACTATGCACTATGTTAGTCTATATATGACGACCACAGCACTCGACCGTCGTTATCTGTTGGCTATCAGTTATCTCTACGTTCCGCGGAAACGGAGTTGCTCCAAAATACCCAAATGAACACTGCCGCATCTGACAACGATGAGATATTCGGGCATTGAATCGGAAAATAAAAGAGCTCGGCAGAACACCGGCAAAAAGCCAAATCGGTTTATTTTGAGTCGGAGATCAATATTCTGATCCGCTACGACACTCGCCGACGAAATGCGCAGTATTGTCCTTCGGCTCTTTGCCAATCGCGCATCTGAGTCTTTGTTAGTGTCGGGGTAATTGGGTTCCTGAGACCTCCGGTTCCAATTGCGAACGCCGACTTGCATTTCCGACCTCGACGGTGCTGACCTATTTCATGGCTTATCAGCAGGTCCTGTCATTCCCATCCTCCATGCTTCTCATGCATGTCTCCAAGCATCTATAGAATGTTGCGTATCCATGCACAAATCGGTCGGGCGCAACTCTTACGGCTAATCATTGCGGACATTTGCATTGGCTTACCATTCCAATGCTTCTTGTCCAGATCTCCAGACACGAGGTCGTGTCAATCGGGGAAATGCTGTTGTGCTTTTGACCAAATCCGTTAATTTAGGGTTCGTGACTAGACCGTTGGTGTTGTCATCGCTGATGGCAAACGCCGTACCCCACCTTGCCACCGTGTGTAGTTCCGATCTCAAGGTTCGCACCATACCTATGAAGGCAGTTATCTGATGGACCGCGCGGAATCTAACTTAACCTCTCCATTCTCTGTCTCATGTGCTGACCCACCACATTGAACAATGTCACGCGTCAAGCGACGAAGAATAAAACAGTAAGCTTACCGTCCTCCGCGGGTCTCGATGGCTTGAAACACCGCTGACATGCCGGAACTTGCCTGGACCATCACTTGCACCGCTCGTTGTAGCAGTCTGTGGTCGTTGGGTCATGAAGGCTGCGCTTGCTTCTCGAGTCCTCGGTCGTAGCGAGTTCGGAGAAAGCGCGCTCTTTCATCACAAATTTTTTTCTCCATATGTGTAGTCATCACGGTGTGAGACCAACGATATCATGTTTCATTGACCGCTCACCCCATGCCTCAGGTTGATGTAAATCAAGGTTCTAATGGCGGCGAAATGCGGCTGAGAGTGGTGCGGCGATCATAGCTATCGATCGAACCCTTTTTGTGAAATTCGGAAAAGACTACCCCAGCTTACCGACTGTAAATTTCTCAATGAGAAATGAAAGGGTCTGGCTGCATTCAGCTCCTATGATATCTCGTATCAGCGGACGTGACCACTCGAGGGGGGGTGCCATCGGACGGGCTGCACAGCGCGTTTCTATGCAAGCGAAACGCAAGCCTGTCCGTGAGTAAGCCGGCCATCATAACTGGCGAGACCTGCATCCTTCGAAAAGCAATATAACTCTACGGTCTGATGCATTTACAAATATTTTCACTTGCGTAAGTGGCTATGGCGCGTCCTCGGGGATACCTCTGGTTGCACACGGGTCTCTGAACCAAAATTGGTATATTTTATAGATATCCATGGTTTATTGCGTACGGGGGTCACACTGGCATAATCGCCTGTATTCGGACCCGAGTTTGATGTTGATAAATCGCGCAGGGTGGTGAGCGTGCGATTGATCCTCCTTGCGTTGATGGTTGCCTTGCGCTGGCCTGTGGGTATGCATGATGGCCTATCATTGACGTCCATTCTGTGGTGTTCTGCGGTGGTGACCGGCCGTGTGGGACCGGTGAGGTGCGGGTGGTTCAAGGATGTCGAGTCGACAGCGACCGATTGCCGCGGTACGGCATGTCCCTGGCTACTGCAAAAGGCAAGACCAAAGATGGTATCTGTCGTATACGGGGTGTTTCGAGTGGACCGTTGTCTACCGCGAGTGCGAGCCCGCGATCAGCTAACGGGGCTTCTCGTCGTGATGTCCTGTGTCCTCGCACATTTCGCGATACAGTGGATCCACAGCCGTTGCTGTTGTTCCGACACCGCATTCGGTGCCACTTGCACACGAGGTCCTTCCTGTCCTGTCTATTAACTTAAGTCCACGGACATCACGCAGGTCAAGTTTGCATTTTGCTCGGCACTTGTCCTCCCGTCACCGCGGCTTCGCTTGCCTAGCCGATATTTCCCTCTTTCTTTGTCATGGCGCTCAACACGGTTCCTCCGCATTCGATGCTACTTCCAGAACTCCGTGTCCCGATATCTCGGGTGCTCCGATCTCTATTCAGAGATCACTCCTCCTGCTAGTCGATCCTGCTTTTGATTCCGAATTCCGAATCCGCGAGCGTCTCTACCCTAGGGTTTATAATGACCCCCTGCCTGCCATCCCCCCCTCAGCCAGCCATGTTCCCTCTCTCCACACAGGACGCATCCCTGCTCGTCGTGGCTACCGGCATCGTGAGCTCAACCTGCCGTCTACCGTCCTATTTCTGACCTCTTCCCAAGGCTTGCCATCTAGTCTTCAATCGCTATGAGCCTGTCGACCCGCTCTCCCATCTCGCCCTCCTCATCGTCGTCCCTGCCATCCTGATCCGCGTCCTTTCGTCTAGCTTCTCTTCCGTCCTTCATGTCGTGGCGTGCACTTATTCGCTTTATTACTCCACCATCCTCGTCTCGATACTCGTCTATCGACTTTCCCCCTTCCACCCCCTAGCAAAGTATCCAGGTCCCATCCCATGCCGCATCTCAAAATTCTGGATGGCATGGGTGTCTTCGGACGGGAAACAGCACAAATACTATTATGATCTGCACCAGAAATATGGTGACGTCGTAAGAATCGGTGCGTCGTCCCTACGCGTTCCTTCTCTCCATCTGACTGTGCCGATTTAGGTCCCAACGAGCTCTCTTTTCGCAACGCGGATGCAATTTCCCCTCTGATGGGGTACTTTGGCCTTCCCAAAGGACCGCGTACGGTGTCTTTACTTGTCTTGTCCAACATACAAACTGATGTGCTGTAGATTGGGATGGTCGTATGGCTGAGCAGACGAACATCAGAGCGTTGATATCCTTACGAGATCCCGCAGAGCACGCGCGCCGCCGGAAACCCTGGACAAGGGGTTTCAGTTCCGCTGCGCTCAAGGGTTACGAGGAAATCCTTGGAAAGCGTATTTACGAACTTGTAACCGCGCTCGAAAAGCAGCAACAACCCATCAACTTGGCTGAATGGATTAGTCACTTTACGTGAGCTTTCTCCACTCTCTTTCCGTCTGTCACCTAATATGATGACCGTAGTTTCGATTTTATGAGTGACATGGCGTAAGTTGTTCCTTTCCGCAAGAATTTCGTCTTCATCTCAACGCGTTGCACAGATTTGGTGGTGGCTCAAACATGCTGCGTGATGGTGATAAGGATAATACTTGGCACCTCTTGGAAAGCGGACTACCGTACGTACATTGATGGATGACTGATTCAAGCAATGACCCAATCGGACTTTCAGACTTGCTTTAATCTTGACCCACCTGCCCTGGTTAGGGAAATACTACGTGAGACTGCCTGGGATTGGTGGAGACTTGAAGAAATTTCGCTTGTTCTGTCAGGAGCGCGCATCGTTCAGACGATCCCAAGGTTCCCACTCCAAGGATCTATTCCACTACCTAGTGAGTATCTTTCAGCATGCTCTGTGGGTTCGAGACGCGTACTCACATCACATTTCAGATCGATGAAGCGGGAGTGGAACGCTCCCCTCCCACATTTGCGGAGGTTGCTTCTGACGGCGTTCTCGCTATAGTGGCCGGATCGGACACCACTGCGACGACGCTCAGCTCTTTATTTTGGGCGCTATTGAGCCACCCTACCGCATACCGCCGACTCCAAGCGGAAGTTGATCGCTACTACCCTCCTGGAGAAGATGCTATATCTACTGCACACCATCCACAAATGAACTATCTCAATGCCGTAATGTAAGCTCTTTCGCTTTTTTTTCGATGCCGAGCATAGCTAAGATGATACCGTTTCAGTAACGAGACCCTCCGATTATTCCCGCCCGTTCTCAGTGGAAGCCAGCGTGGGGCGACAAAAAGCAGTGGAGGAAAGTTAGTGGGACCTTGGTAAGTTACTGAACCATTTTTATTCGCATACTTCTCATTCCACGATTTATAGCTTCGTGCCAGAGGGAACGAGTGCTTTTGTTCACTTCTATTCGCTCCATCGCGATCCTCGTAACTTTTCGCCAATGCCCAATTCCTTCTGGCCGGAACGGTGGCTTTCTGCGGACGAGAGGCGAGCCTTGGGCTACGTGGACTCGAATGACCCGGACAAGGCACCTTTCAGACATAATACAGCGGCGTTCATCCCATTCTCGTTCGGGCCCGCGAATTGCGTAGGAAAAAACCTTGCGTATCAAGAGATGAGAACCGTCCTGTGCATGATGATGCAGCGTTTGGATTTCCGATATGCGGATGGATATGACCCCGAATCTTGGGATCGTGATCTCAAGGATTATTTTGTGGCGACCAAGGGTGGGCTGCCTGTAGTCTTATCTCCACGGGCTTCGAGTAGTTGATGTTGCAAGAGTTCTGGCGGTTTCGCGTTCGCACTGGACTAGTGTAGAGCATCTAGTTATTCACGTGTACTTGTTCTTTTTGCTAATTTCGTGTTCTGATAGCGACTGTGTACTTGTAGTAGGTTCCCTCGATGCGGCAGCCTGATCATGACCTTTCTAATTTTGGTTGGTGGGATTGTGGACGCTGAGAACTTTCGTCTGAATATATATAGATTGCTAGATATGGGTTGCTCAGGAGCCAAGTTGTGGGATCATGACTGCACCGGCCGCACACATGTTTGAGCATGTGAGACGGCTGTTGTCCAGATGACACCTCAGCCTCATCAGATCAGTGGCTTTCGCGACTGAGACGGTCTGCGCCTGGTGCGAGGTATTTCCGCGAATGGGAGAGAGGACATTGTCATTAGTTAATGCGGCTGAGGTTCTATCCGACCCTGTCGTGATGATATGTAAGGCGTAGATTCGGAACCAGATCTCTCTCTGGACATGAATCAGGGTCGCTTCCAGGTACGCCGCAAGCTGGAAGATCACTTCATCACATCTGGAAGGTCCAATCCAGCGCCTGCCAAGCACGTCTGGAAGCAAGTCAGAGCAACTCTTCACAACGGACAGCCATCGGACTGCCACCACGACCATCATCGTAACGCCAGGTCCGGTACCGGGCGATTGAGAAGCATCGCATCAGGAAACGATTCCTGCGGTACTGATCTGTGTGGACTCGCAGACCGTACTAGTTAGACCAAGATAGAAGCGACCTCGAGAGATATGGCAGATGCGGGCGAGATGGTTCCCAATGCTATCATGTTTCTCCGCTCTTACCGTCAAAATCTCACCACCCGGATGCTAATCGCCCCAAGGTGGTCACCTGAGCGCTCATCCGAGCGACAACGTTCTCAAGAGCGTGAGGTCGAGTAGGTGTGTCGCGGGTTCCACTTTTTCCACCAGGCTGGGGTGTCCCTCGTGAGTGAACGTGGCAGTGATGGGCACCAGACAACCATTACGTCGCTGATACTGCAACCCTGCACACACCTGTCCTCGGAAACTCAGGCGTGCAGATTATTCGAGAGAGGGCAGGAACGACCCTGAAGTTACCTTTTTCAAACATGCATTGTCGACCAATCAGTGGCAACTGTCAAAGTATCCACTGCATTAGATTGCGACTGCATCTGCGCATAATAGTCTTGAGATCCAACCCCGTTTCAGTCAATCTGTGGACTGTCAGTGGCGACATTGCCTAAATCTCAAACAGACCTGCCGGGCCGACAGTGACTCGTCGAAATCTCCATCCTGACCGCCGCGATGGCGGCGGGTATCGCAAGTTCTTGTTCGCGCACTCTTCGGGGGACTCTTCGGTCGCACTAGTGGATTCTTGGGTGCCGATGGATCCTGTTGGCTCGGGTCCAAGCACGCATCTTCAAAATGTGCCGGAACGAAGCTTCATCACGGAGTGCTCGTCCACCGACACGCTTTGGGGTACCTTTAGGATCTTTGATGTACAAATGGAGGCTGTACAGGACATCACTCCGTACAAGGAAGTCGTGCTTTCACGAATCAGGTGTCGTCGTCCCATCGTTTCCACCGGGGCTTGTCACATAAAATTGCGATCAGCCATTGTAGTTCCTCCCGAGTCCAGCAGGATGACTCGTACTTGATTCGGAGGAAAGGAGAATGTAAG
>JBBPRT010000203.1:0-17276 GCA_038093175.1 Boletus hoseneyae
GATGCCCTGGACGAGCAGCTCCTTCTCTCACCTGTCGACTGCTTCTCTGAGATGTGCTGGGCATCCGCGGTTCGCGAAGAAGTTACGGCACCTGTGACAGTGACGCGTGCATCTACCCGATCCCGTGCGCGTTCGTTCGAGTGCGACTACGAGCCCACCTCACCCCCACCGTGGGCCAGGGAATACCCAGGGAGCTTTGAACGCGCGCGCCCCCTGGCTGCAAGAATAGCAGTGCCACTCCAAGTCGTAAGTACCCCTACCTGTCATGGTGCTGCAGGGTCGAACTCACCCTTTTTCGTCTTGCAGTTCCCGCGCTACATCTCTGCTTCCTCTCCCCTGCGTGAATCACACGATGCGTCCCTGACATATAAAGAAAAACCCCTTGCGTATTTTCCGGACGCGGATCCTGAAGGACGCTTCCTTGCCCTGCCTATCCAAGGCGCACCCATGTCGACGCCACGGCGTTCCAAGAAGCGAGATCAAGTTCTCACGCGGTTGCTCGAACCGCTCGCGCCGTCACAACCTCCGACACCGACAGCTCGCCTCCAATCACCTAAATCAAATCAGACGCTTCGCATTATCTCGGATGCTTACTCGTCGATTACGCGCGCGAGGAGGATATCTCCTCATTGAGTGCCGCCTCGATTAAGTTATTCGGGGTGGCGCTGCATACATAATTGAGTCTTCTTTTCCTTTTTTTTTCCCTCTCCCTGTTATCATACCCCTCGGCATTCAGTAGCCCTCTTTTTCTCCCCTCGTTAAAACTCGTGCCGTTGTACGCTGTCTGAACGTCGTTTAAAGAAGCTGGAGGCGGTACTTTGCTATATAGGACTATCGTCCCTACGATCTCTACACTAGTCTTATTTATTGGAGGCCAAGATAAAAAAAGATGGATGTTGGTAGTTTGCTTAATTACACTGGCAGTAGTAGTGCACACAGCTCTTTCTTGTCTACATAACCGTCTACTACTACTAGGGAATGGTACCAAGTGATGGGTGTGTGAATTTTCGCATCGAGATGTCAAACCAACCAATACTGACTTCATTCGCGTCGAGATTGCACATGCTCCGAACGTTTTTTTTTTTTCCTTCTCAGATCCGGTGGCAACTCTTCATTGAATCAGGCCCAGGGATAGGCCGGATGACTGTCTCAGCCCCGCCGTTCGGGTTCATATCGACGCCCCTGACGGTAGACGACCCGGCGGATGTATTTCTGTCCGACGGTCGGATCAGGGTGCAGTCATATGTATTCATATTCAGAACGTCCCTCGGTAGCGAAAGATCACGATATATATTGCCAGTTGCTTTGCAACCAGGCTAGAAGAGTCAACAGCACATGTACATCGCTTGGGCTAGAGAAGCAGTGAAAAAAAAAAAAAAAAAAAAAAGATCCCAAACTCTAAAAGGTTGCTTGGTCTACTTGGCAGCCTATCAGAACAACTTGGGGGGCAAGGGTCCTTTTGGCGCTGTGAACAATTCATACAACCTGATTTAGAGAGAAGGTCTTTGGGTACATAACGATGACGTGCGGGGCGCCGGGGCTAGTATTATCCAAGACGTACTGAGATGTGGCGAAGATGAACGTCAACACGTCACGGCTCCCCCGCCATTGTCAACGGAAATCTTGACTCTATCGCTTGCTGTGGAAATAGTCATGGAAACAAATGCTCGCCGTCTTCGACCTCTACCGAAACGATCCAGTACAGCGATGCCCTGATCGGGGCTGACACACGCGCGTGTGCTTGTCTGCGGTAAACGATCGGTGCGTACGACTTGCCGGCTGGTCACGACTTGCGAGCACTTTGCCCACTTTTGTCGTTCCTTTTGCCATACATTTTTGATTCTTGCTTCGATGGCTGATGTGCAACGCGAATCATCAGTTTGTCGTTCTCACCAGACCCGGTTTGGACGGGTGTTTGCGTTTGGGTGTCGTACTCGGTTTCCGAATGCGAATGCGAATGCGCTAGGATGGCTGGGCCGTGTGAGCCATCAATATTCACTGGCACTGTCAGCTCGGCGGTGACGTACT
The DNA here is from genome assembly GCA_038093175.1 of Boletus hoseneyae. Classification (NCBI taxonomy): domain Eukaryota; kingdom Fungi; phylum Basidiomycota; class Agaricomycetes; order Boletales; family Boletaceae; genus Boletus; species Boletus hoseneyae. The sequence continues at coordinate 2,029 of JBBPRT010000203.1, forward strand.
TGGTTGGGGTCGAATTCCATTCCCACTCGCTGGCGTGCCTGCGTTATCGCATATAACGGGTGGGTACATGTAGATAGCTGTTCAGCTTGCTGGGCATCCAACTGGGCATGATAGTCACTGTGTTTGACTTCCTTACTTGATGTGAGGAATGAACGACATGGCGTGGGCGATGGCGTGACTGTCCACCTGGCTGACACTGTCGGTTTGGGTGGCGAAGCAGCAGGGGGAAAGCGGGGATCTCGCTGCTCCTCGTCACCCTCCTCGTTGTCATCGTCTTCAGACGCGACACGACGCCGGGGGGAAATCGCGCTCACTTCTTCTTCCCAGGGTTCTTCGTCTTCAAGTCCGGCCATGCCGTGACGGTCATTACAATGGTCTGACGTGGTGTCCTGCGCGTCGCGCACTGCCAGTGTCTCCCTCGCCAAGGTGGCCACCTGGTCGTTCGCGTCCGAGGACAACTTTCGCTTGGCGCTCGATTCGCACTCATCTATTGGTCGGTCATTGCAGGTCTAACAAACGCTCAACGCCGTGTCAAGAAAGGGCGCACCGTGAGAGACCTCGACGGTGGCACACCCGATGTCCGAACTGAGGTGAGAAAAAGTGAACGTCGAGATCACCGAGGTCGAATTCTTTCATTTCCTCGCCACTTCTTCTAGCGTCTAACGCGAAACGGGACTGAGCCGATGCCTGGTGTCGCTGTGGAGACGATTCTTGCCTCGAGTTCTTTTGGTGAGGATCACGTTGCAAGACATCACACGTACGCTTACATCAACATCTGATCGCCACGGTGAAACACCAGCGCAACTTCCACCAGATCGCAAGAAAACACGAACCATAGGCCTGGGACATGTCCCACAGCGTCACACAACCAGACGATGTATCTGCCAGTGGCGCACGACGTAGACGCAGGAGCACCGATGAACACTTTCACGTTCGGGTTGGGAGACACGTTGGCCCGGTCGTGCCTGTTTCGTGGGTGGGATCCTCCGGGCAGAGAATAATGATCAACAATTGATGGATGACCCCCGGGGGTTGTTGTCTATCTGACGAGCGAGCGAGGGCCTCCAAAAAATTCTGTGACCAGGTCACAGATTTCTTTGGAGGCTCTTGCTCACAGTGGCCTGCAGGGCTGAACAAACACGGCGTCAAAGTGCACCGTGTTTCATGTAGTCACCAAGTGAGATCGTCCGGATACCCTGCGCGAGGAAGACGCAGTTTGAAAGAAGTCCGGTGACTTGGTAATAGTACGAGAGGCCAATTCGGAGTGTCATTCAGATCGTATCTGGAGCATCATGCAAGCTCACAGAAATCGCCAGCTAAACGTGAAGACGAGAAAATTGCCACAAAATTACTCACGTTTGTGTCCACGGACGAGTCTGTCTTCTGGTGCATGTTTCCTACCAAACAACCGGACCACTTCATTGAACGGCCCTTGCATACAGACAGCTACAGTACATAACGATGATACATAACAATGACGTGCGGGGTTAGTATTATCCAAAACGTACGTTGGTGAGAGATGGGGTTCAGATGAACGTCAAAATGTCACAGCTCCCCCGCCATTTTCAACAGAAATCTCGACTCTGTATCGCGTTCCGCGCCCGCTCTGGAAATGGTATCGGTTTTGTCGCATGGAAACAGAATCTCGCCGTCTTCGTCCTCCACCGAAACGATCAAGTATAACGATGCCCTGATGTGACACGCGCGTGTGGTTGTCTGCGGTAAACGATCGGTGTGTACGACTTACCGGCCGGCATCGAGACCAAACGACTTGCACGCCCCCGCAAGCACTTTGCCTACTTTTGTCGTTCCTTTTGCCATAAATTTTGATTCCTGTTTCGATGGCCGATGTGCAACGCGAATCATCAGTTTGTCGTTCTCACCAGACCCGGTTTGGACGGGTGTTTGCGTTTGGGTGTCGAACTCAGTTTCCGAGTGCGAGTGCGAATGCGCTAGGATGGCTGGGCCGTGTGAGCCATCAATATTCACTGTCAGCTCGGCGGTGACGTACTTGGTTGGGGTCGAATTCCATTCCCACTCGCTGGCGTGCCTGCGTTATCGCATATAACGGGTGGGTTAGACGGTCAACTTACACCGTTCAGCTTGCTGGGCATCCAGTTGGGCATGATAGTCGCTATGTTTCTCTTTCTTGACCTCTTTACCTAACGAGAGGCATGAACGACATGACGTGGGTGATGGCGTGACTGCCCACCTGGCTGTGTCGGTCTGGGTGGCGAAGCGGCAGGGGAAAGCGGGGATCTCGCTGGAAGTGGCACGTTGTGCTCTCGCTCCTCCTCACCACCCTCCTCCTCCTCGTCGTCTTCAGAGGCGACACGACGCCGGACACGCGGCCTTGAAGGGGGAATCGCGCTCACTTCTTCTTCCCAGGGTTCTCCGTCTTCTGGTGCAGCTTCGCCGAGACGGTCGTTGCCATGGTCTGACGTAGTGTCCTGCGCGTCGCGCACTGTCTCCCTTGCCAAGGTGGCCACCTGGTCGTTCGCGTCCGAGGACAACTTTCGCTTGGCACTCGATTCGCGCTCATTCGCTGGTCGGTCTTTGCAGATTTGGTTGAACAGACGCCCAACGTCGTGTCAAGAAAAGGCGCACCCTGAGAGACCTCGACGGTGGCACACCCGATGTACGAACTGAGATGCTCCCATGCGTTTTCTGTGATCCGTGCTGGTTGACCGTGACAGAGGCTCACGCAAGAGGAAGAAAAGTGAACGTCGAGATCACCGAGGTCGAATTCTTTCCTCGCCACTTCTTCTAGCGTCTATGCGAAACGGGGCTGAGCTCATGACCGATGTCGCTGTGCAGAGCGATCCTTACCTTGAATTCTTTTGGGACGGGGGTGTAGACGTGGTCGTCGCCCCGGGTGAGGATCAAGAGGGGTGTTTTCCGTGTGGGTGGTGTCGTCGACCAGTCGACACAATTGTGGGCCATAACTTGCTAGATGTGTTGTATGTAAAATGAAGCACGTCGTGTCAATGCGCGACGATCTGGTCGTTGTATTGCTTACGAGTCTCTTTGTAAAATCGAGAAGCAGAGCAAGTATAAATCAGAAGTTACTTTCCTATGTTGTCTTTGGCGTCAAGGGTGCAACTTTTAAATACTGATCCGAGTAGGAGACAGGGTTGAAGATAGACTGGGAGCATTAGCTATAGATTTACTTTCAATGATACAGGTCGACGTCGCATGGTGATGCTTCTCTACAACTTGACAAGTATCGGATTCTACCAACCCGGTCACCTCGGAAATGAAGTTCAAGACCAGCTTGACACCCTCAGGCAAAGTTCCAAATGCCTCCTGGACCACATATCCTTGACTATCGGGAACGGACAGCTTCATCCACCCAAACACCTGTGGGACCTGTCATATGAGGGTGAGGGTGAGGATGTGTCAATCATCATGTATGCTGCGAGACCAAGTTCGTGCCCAGGAACGTCATTGGACGTCTTCCATTGCGTGGTCCAGAGATCGCCACTAAGATTTCTTGGTCAGTATGATGAACATTCATTTTGATTTATGATGTCACCATCGTACTCGTCGTGACTTGATCACCGCTCATAGCAATGGAAGAAATCGTCAGGGGAAAAACACGTTGCGAGACATCAAAGGTACCCTTACAGCAACATCTGATTGCCGCGGCGAAACTCCAGCGCAACTTCCTTCACTAATCAACGCGTCTTTCACAGGAACATCGTACTCGTTGCTGACTATCACCCCAGTTAGTCAGTCCCATCAACGATGGTTGTTACCCTAGATTGCAAGAAAACACAAACCATAGGCCTTGGACAGTATCACACCGCCAAACGATGCATACTGGCCTTATGTCTGACTCATGATGTGACCCAACCCTGCCGCACTAGAAGACGCAGGACGGCGTGGGAGACACGTTATTGGCCCTGTTTCATAGGTGACATCTCCGGACAGAGAAGAATGCTCAACGATTGATACCACTGGCATGTAGACTCCCAGCGTGAGGTCAACATGCAGGGCATATTTACGGTGGTTGGAAATCACTAACATGATTGTCGTAATGCCAGTTGAGCCCCCAAGGGTTGTTGTCTACGTGATGAGTGAGCGCCAGCCTCCAAAAAATCGTGTGGCCTGTGACACTCACAGAACAGAACAAACACGGCGTCAAAGGGTGCTGCGTCTAGTGTATTACTAATCCATATGTCGGGACACTGAAGGGACTGTGGAGGATGTTAGCAACCATGGGGTGAGCTCAATACCCTTTCACCATCCCTCAACCGACGGAGGGGTGCCGGGAGTGCCGTGAATGCCGTCTGACTTTCGTGCTCGATTCTTTTCGGCGGTAGGCCACCAACACGGACTACGAAGGCTTACCCATACAACACCGTGTCACCGAACGGACGGGTAGTGCTCTTCCGACCAAGGAAGATGGACTGAAAAGCAGCATCGTTTGTGAAGGAGGATGAGGTGCAAGTGGCCGTGTTTCTTCATCGTATCGTCAAAGTGACATCCTGACTTGTGATTACATAATCACATATGGATCCCATATCATCGAACGGTCAAAACATTCTCTATTTTATGAGCGTCGGTGTTTCTGCTACACAAATTCCAGAACAGAGCTTCGAGGTTCGTCTCTTCTCGTCCATTCAACATCATTCAGAACCTTTTGCAAGGAACGTCGCACGCAAGACTATCTCAAAGCCTACCAAACAACCGGTCGACCGCCACTGCCATGTCCTCAGTCCCCAGACACACCCGACGCACGTACAGCACTCGACCTTCCCCCGCTCTTCGTACCCGCCGCCATCCCCGTCCCCTCGGACAGCCTCGGCAGCACATCCAACACCAGCGACACGCCTGCCACCCACCTCCCTTCAAACCACGAATTCCGCTCGACAAAGACCATCACGGGAGAGCATTTCGAGTCCATCTCTGCTCAAACGCTCTACAATCCCTTTTCACACGAGGTCGGTCTCTGTCCGATCCTTGGCGCCCGCTTCACGTTGCTTTTTTTTTTTTTGCTTATTCTGTAAGCTGATCATCGCACGTCGATCGGTACACAGGAACTACGACATTACGCCTATCTCTCGGGGAACAAGATGTCGTCCGCGGCCGGTGGCACGATGGAGAGCGGATCGTCCTCATCAACCCCCATTTACCCGTTCTACACCAACGACTCGCCAACGACGGCGTACATGACCTCCACCGCAGTACCAGGCACGCCAGACTACATGATGAGCATCGTCGCGTCGCCCAAATTCGATAAACACTCGTTCGAGGTATGTAAGGGTTCGGCCTGTTTTTGCTGGCCTTTTTATTATCATTAGTTTTCTTGGTTTAACCGCCTCGCGTGGGGGGTTAGGAACTGCGAATAGCATACCTCTTGGCGGGAAAGGAGGTTGGGTCTTCCGAGATACCCTCTCGCGGCGCGTTGCCTGCTCAGCCGGCCCCGACATTGTTTGGACGCCCTCGCGGCGATGCGTTTTCATCGGGCTCGTTAAAGCTCTCTTGACTCCCGATCTATCTAATCTAGGGTACCATCCTGTCCTTGTTCCTTTACTGTCTATAGACGCATCATGACCAGTATACGAACGAAAACGAAACGACAACGTGGTTCTACATCATACGATAGCATATTCGTACACACCATATGTACATACCAGCCAGAGCTGCTTCACGGCAAGCTCAACACGATCTCCATGAACCCATCGTAATCGATCTGAATCCACCCATCACCGTTCGTGTCCTGACGTTTAAACGCCTCCGTGATCTGCTTCACGACGACACACGCGCGCACGAAGCGGTCAAACGTGATACCCCCAGCATACATCTCGGGCGCCGCGTACTTGCGCTCGACGAGCTCGATGAGACGCGGGGCGAGGCGATACCTGCGCCATTGCGATCAGCACCCTCCCCCCCCCTTGCAACGACACACGCGACACGCACCCAAAATGCGCGAGCGCGTCCCGTAGCTCACCAGCGTCGATCGTGTCAGACCGGTCCCGATCGAAATGTCGAAACGCGTTCTGCCAGTCCTGGGTCCTGCGTTGAGAGCGTGATCGTCAGAGGATGGATCATCCTGCATACCTTGATGTACCACCAAATTCCAGAAAACTAGAGAGATGCGTGTCGTCATGATCACCTGCGGTGTACTCTGGATCCAAAAAAAAAAAAAAAAAAACGTACCTGTTTAAACCCGATGGTCCCGTTTCGATTGGTATCCTGCGAGGTTCGACGTCAGCACGGTACTACTGGCCCCCCCCCCCCCACCGATCACGTACAAAGAGCTGCATGAGGAGCTTGATCGTATCCAGATCGAACGCTGAAACCAATCACATGGCATCACATCACCCCGTCCAAGAAACCAACACCAAAACGCACGCACGTTTCCAATCCCCATTGTCTAGCGCTCGTTCTACCCACAGATATACGATATACGATATACGATCAGACCCCACGCGCGGTCGTCCGACGATAAAAGACAAACGTACGCAGCTCGACGATCGTGATCTCCCCCGATCGATTGGCGTTGACGTCGTGAAACCAGTTCCACAACCTGTTTGTCGCGTCAGATTCGGGTGTATGATGGTCCCCCCCCCTGACGTACTGAGGGTCTGCATCTGGCGGAGCTACGAGCGGGAGCGGATAACCCGAATTCGTAGTGATGCCCACCGGGCTCGTGTAGCTCGGGGCGAGCGGTGCGTAGATGGCGGGGGGCGAGCGGTACTAGAGATCGATCGATGAGCGCGCAGTCGACGACGGCGTGTGTTGGGACGTACGCCGGGGTAGGACATGTCGTGTAGTGGAGTCAAGAAGATAAGCAGCCTCAGTGGGGAAACCCGATCAATCGATCACACACGGAAGCAGTCCATCACTCCAGCAAGATAGATCTCACTATCCTCGTATTATTACAGGTATCCTCCATGGTGACCCAGAAGTACTAAATAGACTAGGCATGTGCAAAGAGTGAGGCGACCTGGAAAGAGCGGGTAAAGGGCGGAGCGCGACGCTCATGCGCTGGCGGCAATCACAGGCGGCAAATCCACCGCCTTTTGCTTTGCGCTCGTGTTCGCATTGCCCTTGACACCCCTCTGTCCTCCATCGCCCAAACCATCGACATCAAACGTCGTCGTCATAGGCTCCGTTGTCATGTCTTCAGGTTTCAACGTCAGCAGACCAGAGGGTAAAGGTAATATCGGGCCACCACCGACATCCTTGGGCGGCGGCCCAGTCGCCTTGGCTTTCTTCTTCACAGCGCCTGTTGACGCCCCACTCTTCATGACTTGTCCGATAGGCCCCAGCTTGGTTTGAGAAGGAGGTGGTGGATCGTCCGCGAGCGTTATTAGCGTTGGTACGGGTGTAGCCCCTGCTGTATTCATGGGCACCACACCAGGCGGTGGTGGGATAAGCGGCATACCAAGGACAGGCAGAGGGGCAGGCACCGCGGGTGCCAACGTGGCAAGTCGCTCTTGATAATACAGTCTGAGCAACCCGATCTGGTCTTCCGCACTCTTGGAGGTAATCGGCACAAACGGTGGCGGTGGCGGATAAGGCGGTGGCGGCTCCGTCGGCTTCGCCCTGTCGTGCCAATTCACGTCAGTATTCCGAAAAACTCGACGAACCGAGCGGTGAACGTACGTTGTAGCACCGGTTCCACTTCCACGTTTCCCTTTCAGAAGCCTCTTGGGTACGCTCAAGCTGGGGAGACCAAGTTCTGCTGCAATACCCAATTCCCGGAGTCCAAGGAAGTCTTCATCAAACGCCTCGGAGAAGCCGCCCAAGCCCATCGCGAAAGGTGTCTCCGATTCCTCATCCTCGGAGCCCGCACCAAAAAGTGCATCGTCGTCGAGGACATCGACGGACGTTGCTTCATGGTAAGCGTGGACAAGCTTCTTCTCCAGGTCTGCAAGGCGCGAGCCATGTCGTATCACATCGTCTTTGATGTACCGCTCGAGGTCTGGGATCTTGGTAATTCCAGATTCAAACAGGGTATGCAATATAATTTCCTGGCCACATCATGGATAGCGTTAGTATTCTTCCTCGCTGGTTGCAGTGCCAAATACACAAAACCAGGGCCGAAACAAACGTCTCGTGCGCAGAAGACCGATATCTCACCTCGGGTGTCATAGTCTTTGCATACTTGTCGCAGAGGAATCTAAGCGTCCGACCGACGTTCAAAAGATACTCAGACGTTACACTGGTCAACACATCCAGGGCTGAAGCAGAGGTGCCTTTTCAAAGTGCAGAGATTCATTGCTTGTCTGGACAACCCAGCTAGAAGCACTCACCTTGAAATCCGGCATGCTCTAGCACCTTGCCATTCATCCACTGCAGACAATGCACTGCTCGCTCTCCTCCCAACTCGATACCACTCTCTATGTCGCCACTCTTCAATTTCACCAGCGCCTCCCATGGCCGCTCGTCGACAAACTCGTCGACAAGATCATCCTCGGCTGCTTCCGGCGGTTCATCCAGACCCATCCCACCACCATCGTCAGCGTTGACGTTCAGTGCCGCAAACTTGGCGTGCGTTCTCCGGACGCGTTTCAGTGCTTTGATGTTGGAGTTCATTATACTAAGGAGCGTATTTGGCGGCGCGGTGGGGGGTGGAAGCTTCTTCTTTAGACGTTTTCGTTTAGGTTGTTTCGATGAGCTTGACTCGGCCTTGACCAGAAGAGGTGTATAACTCGAAGACGATGATGGGGGAAATTGAACGGAAGAAGGAAGACCATTAGCGAGTAATCCATCAGATTGTGTGGCAGACCACCAGAGCTCGGTGGCATCTCTATTTCTAATAGCGTTTTCATCGTCCGAATCGGGAGGTGTAAGTCGTGCACGTTTCCGAGGACGGTGGCGGATACCATTGCTGAGTGGTTCAAGAAAGAGTTTCGGCGTCCAAAGGTCTGGGATGAGGAATGGGCACTCACGGTAGCCTGCGTTTCAGTCCTACATCGCTCTCTGGTCTAATACCCGCTGACTGCTCATCCTCGCTCTCACTTTCCCATTCCGGCGTCATGACATAGCTTCGTAGCCTCTCGATAAGACCTTGGTTTAAATGACCGTTTGCGTGGGCAAGAGTAGATGGACCAGGTTCACCAAGCCCATCCAGCTCGATATCAAGAGATCGGAAAGTAGCCATTCCCTCGGGGGTGCGTACGAGTACAGGCATATCCCCGAACGGCACATTCACATTCATTTTCTTGATGGCAGTACCCGGAGCAGGCCGTACGGAACTTCGAGATGTCGGAATAGTGCCTGCAAGGGACTGCGACGCAGAGGAAGGTTTGATACGGTCATGTGATGAATACCCGTTGATCTTTGGTCGCGCGATAGGTCGGGAAGGGGGGGATGGAGAGAAATCAGGGGGTATGGTGGGATCGGCACGGTCCTTGCGGTCCGTTATGTTCGCGAGGAGTCCTCCAGCCTTCTTCTTTAAGCGCATCGCACATTGTCGAAGGGGATGATCCTGTCGCAGGACCAGCGAGTGGTAGGAAGGTGGGATTGAATAGAAGAGAAAGACCCACTGAAAGACTCACCTCGGTCGCGTTATATGTGAAGCAATTGGACCAGATAAGGTCAAGGTCGTCCTTGAACTCACGCTTGGACTTGTACTGCTTCGCCTTTACCTTCTTAAGCATTGTTTGTAGATCCATAGGATTGGATATGACTGCAAACACAGGCGGAAATGGGAGGTGGCGTAAGTGAATGCCATGAAAGAGGGATTACACACGCACCGTCGTAATAATCTGGAACGTCTGATTTTGCGACTGGTTTGAGAAACGCTTCTGCATCATGGTTATCCTGGTGGAATGCATCAAGGAAGACCTTTTACGTTGAAGGGTTTGGGCCACCGCACCATAGTGACTGTTCGGAGGTCATGCAGCAGTCCCTCGAGCGATTCGTAGAATGGGTCGGAGACCTTGTTGTCGTACCCCTGGCGCTGGTGGATGCGTCAGATAACTGTAGCAATATGACGAGCGGTGGCGCACCCTGACATCCTTGACTGTGTTTAAGAGCAGTTTCAGGTCAGGAGTCGCCTGGACCTGACTTTCTGTCAGTGTCCGGAGGAGGTTCTACGTCGTATTGCACGGTGAGCGAGTCGTGCGCATAGCGATGATGAACTGCTTACATTCATGGTCGCTGAACGCGCTAAGCGCGAGTGACGCTGTGTCGGGTGAGCGGGACAAGGTGCCTAATTCAATCTCCGCTCGTAACCGGCTCGTTGAATGGACAAAGGGAACCATTCACTACCAAGTACACACTTGAGACAGACGTCTATCTTTTTTGTTTTCTTCCTTTTTGCAGCACAGATGTCCGAGTACTCTCTCGATGAACTTTTCATATGTTCGAACGTGCAGCGTTCTAACCTCTATGAATAACTCCACGGCAGCCGAGTCTGCAATAATCATGTCCGGGCCGGGCAGTCACGCGGTTTGTGGAGAGGAAGTATAAGAAGAGGACGGAATATGTTTTCGCTCTTCCTCCTTCCGCCATGTCGTTTGGTAAAGTCATCACTCTCAACACCGGTGCGACCATCCCCCAGATCGGTCTCGGTACATGGCTGTCGAAGCCAAATGAAGTCGAGAACGCGGTACTATGCCATCTTATCGTTATCACCAATGATCTACTGATACTGCTAAATAGGTCGAGATCGCTGTCCGAAATGGTTACCGCCACCTGGACCTTGCCAGGATCTACCAAAACCAAGACGAGGTCGGTCGTGCCCTCAAGAAAGTCATCCCCTCTGTCGTCTCCCGTGAAGCGCTCTTCATCACGTCCAAGCTCTGGAATTGCTCCCACCAGCCTCACCTCGTCGAGGCTGAGCTCGACGAGACTCTTGGTCAACTCGGTCTCGGTTATCTTGATCTCTATCGTACGAACGAGACGCATATAACCACCCCTTTTACTAATAAACTATGATTCAGTCGTCCACTGGCCTGTCGCGTTCGTGCCTGGAAAGGGTCTCTCCCCTGTCAACCCTTCCAAGGGCGAGGTCGAACTCGACACAGAAACGTCCCTCGTAGACACCTGGAAAGCAGTCATCAAACTCCAAAAGACCGGAAAGGTACCCTATATGCGCAATCCCACAGGGACTACATTCATCTCTCGTTCAGGTCAAGGCAATCGGCGTCTCAAACTTTACTATCGCCCAGATCCAAGGTATCATTGATGCCACCGGTGTCGTTCCCGTACGTTGCCCAAAGTTCTTACTGCTTATTCTAACGTGTCTTTAGGCTGTGAACCAAATCGAGGCCCACCCTCTTCTTCCGCAAGACGATCTCGTCGCATACTGTGCGAAGAAGAACATCCACCTCACGGCTTACAGCCCCCTTGGTAACAATCGTCTGTCTTTCGCCCTGGCTTGCAAAAGATGTTGTTGACATCGACATCAGTGGTTGGCATTCCCATGCTCACGGAGCACCCCGATGTCCAATCTGTCGCCAAGAAGAGCGGCGCAACCCCTGCTCAGGTGCTGATTGCTTGGGGCGCTCGCCGTGGATACTCGGTTATTCCCAAGAGCGTCCAAGAGGGTATGTGACATGCTTCGTCTCGAACGAGACTGAATGCCGTGACAGGCCGCATCATCTCCAACTTTAAGCAAGTCGAGCTGAGCAAGGAAGAGTATGAGAAAGTGTGCTCAGTTGGGCAGGGCAGCGTCAGACGGTACGTCCTTTTGATAATTCCCCGGGTGTGGAGCTCATGTCTGACAGGTACAACACGCCGGTGACGTACAATCCCAAGTGGGACATCGACATTTTTGGTGAGGAGGTGGAGAAGGGGGCGTCGAACAGTGTCAAGATCGTGTAGACTGATGGAGTAGAGTAGATGGCAATTGTCCGACGGACTGCGAGTTTCATGATGCACAGCAAATTAAAACCCGAGTCGTTTGAGCGCCCGAACATGATCATTCTAGATCTCGCCCAACTGGATCCGCACTGTCTTTTTGCGGGGAAGATCCTACAAATAAGCCTAATCTCAACCGTATTTACTTTGGTTTCCTCTCCCTCCTTCCTCATGCCAGGTGGTTCTGCGACTGCCTACCTTCTCTGGTCCATTCTCTCATCGTTGGTCAGTGCGTGCAATTGCTGGCTCATCACACATCGTCCCTCATCTCGCTTCCAGTTCCTCTGTTTCCACTTGTTTCATCTCTGGAGCTACGATAAATTTCAGTGTCTTAAATGGCGGCAGTCCGGCAGGCATCCCGGCGCATTCAAGCGCTTCATGAGCGCACGTCTGGTGTTCTGTCGCTCCACCCCCCGCTTACCCTTGCTTCCAGTATACTTATCTGGCAACCCTTATCTGTCTCGTGTGTTTTACTATTGCGTTCACATTTTTCAAGTTCCAGGAAGGTGCGTTCATGACTGGCTCGCGTTGTCGACTCTCACTCTCGGTCTAGGTTACATGGCCACCTCTGACGGCAAAGGTGAGCCTATTCCGCTCTTCTTCCGATTCTTTTTCTGATCCCTCTTCTTCCAGTCACGCCTGTCCCGCTCGAGTACTATTCACCCCAAAACAAAAAATGGATGCTCCCACTCATACTCGTGTTCAGCTTTGCATGGGCATGTGAATTGTCAGTCCCCCGGTCATATACACCTATTCACTGCTGATCCTCGCGCCACAACCAGAGTCACCCATCTCGAAGGCAAGCCCGCTCTCAATGATGCCGACCCGCTTTGCTGATTGGCGCAGAGTTCACGTTCTGGTTATTCCTCCAAAATCAAGGTCCTGCCACTCGGCAGTGGTTCGAAAGTGGCGAGTTCAGATGTTGGCTCTGGGGTATTATTCGATCATCTACTCGCTCTCGAAAAATGGAATCGCTTATTACGCGGCACCAGGCACGTTGTTGGCCCTGATGGGTATGCCACTGACAACGTTCATCTCGCGGAGACAACTCGACTCGGTAACTTTGCATGTGTTTTTCCTTGACGACCGAATAACAATGCCCTAGTGCCTCGCTTGGACGTTTCTGGTCGGATCATCCGCGTCCACTGTGACATCGCTCGCCTTTCTCTTTGTTCTTACTCGGTTTCCTGCATTCGTTCGTCGCGTAAAGGACGACGGCGCCGCTCCGAATGTAGTTCTTCGACTTGTCTTTTTTTACAAGCTTAACGTGAGTGTGTTTTGCTGATGGACCGTCAGATGATAGACTGTTGACGATGATGTAGGCCGGTCGCATCGTGTATCGATTCTTGTATACGATTCCGTTGTTTATTTTATCTCTGGATGGTGTGCTACCGACAAGTCACCCAATTAACGATAATGTGTAAGTGGTTCCGGTGACCTATCAGGGTTTTATTTAGTGTTCCTTGTGCAGATTTTGGCCAGGTAGGTCCTATGGCCGTCCGTCGAGACAATGGGGTCGATAATGGTGGTGTTAGACTTTTTGTTGATGGTTGGAGCGATCGGTGCATTTGTTTCGTCTGCGATAACCCTGCTGGTAAGTTATTCGCGCTGTCGTGTCTTGTGCTGGGACCCATTGTTTTCAAGATTTTTTTCCCTCGTTCGTTGATACAAGAACTCGGTTACATGGTCGTTTCTATCACGAAAACACCCACGACGTCGATGGACATGACCCGACCACCTATGACCTCTCACCAGGGACCGGCATCTCCCAAGGATCAAGTGATACCGATCTTTCGGGGGCCGTCTGCGGAGCCCTCGACGGATTCGGGACATGATGCGTCGCCCGAGTACGAACTGGAAGATCCGCCGAATGTGGCGCATTCCCATTCGCTCGGGGGCAATTTCCACATGCAAACCTGGAATAACCAGGATGTTGAAGCGTTGAACGGGGAGTATGTGATTGATCGGCATTCAAGGAGACGAGTGCAGTCGCGCTCAGAGGGTCACGCGACGACGCTGGATCCCTATGTGAGACATCTATTGGATTTTTGACCGTCATTTCCGCTCTGATCGTCGGTTTATTGCCAGGTTCGGGTATTTCGGTCACCTATAGGTGAGAATATGTTCAGATTGTTTTGTTTTTTTATCGCGTTCCTGAGCTATTTGTAGATGTTGGTGATATTGAGGCGTTTGACCACATCCCCGACCGATAGCCTTTTCTGGGGCATTGAACAGGGCCAGCATATCTCACTCTGTCATGATCTCACGCTTCAGACTCATCTACTCACTGCATCTCATATTTGTTAGCGACAATGTATTCATAGTACCCTGCGACGAGGACAATAATACACCCCACACACGTATGTTATACCATGATCTATACGTGTCGATCCAGGCACGCTGTTGTCGGCCGATGAGCGAGGATGATCGGATCTGCGCGCGTCCCGACCGCGTGGTTTTGGCCACGTTATTTCTTCAAAGTGAAAAAGGGCCACCTTTTTTGGATCAGTGCTTGGCGTGTGTGACCCGGCGAGATCCGCTCGTGTGTTGACAATCCCACGCGTCGAGATGCGACACATTGTGTAGACCGTCGATATGGTGAGTTTTAGAGTTTGAGCGCGGTGGGTGCAAGACGGCGCGGACTCGGTCCGGTGTGTAAACAAGGGTCCCATGAACGAGGGGACGACTCGGATTGAGCCGCTTGATGCGGGGTTGGCGGACTTGGAAGGACTGCGCTCGGCAAGACTGCGGCCGGAGCGTGCCTGGGCATCAATCCCCGACCGTTGCTCCGAGGATCTCCTTTTATGGCCAGCTTTGTGGCGAGGCGCAACGTCGCCGTCAACTCGGACGAGACGGAGTGTGGAAACAAGATCCGATCACCGCACGATCAACAACTTTGATACCTGACGACTCGCGGCCGTCGTTCCCCTGACCATCCACTGGCAAGTGCATCCTCGACTCAAGTGCGTCCAAGACGACCTCCTTGGACAAAGTCGAAACAATGGGCACTTGGCAGTGCAGATCGGAAATAACGCCATCGTATCAACGCGGATGTGTGGCACGTTCAGTGGACGGCGTTTCACTGGACGGAAACCTCCAACGTGACATCTTGCCCACGGGCCCGCTTTTACTTTTAGCGGATCGTCGGGTCTACTGATCACCCAACAGTCCGTGTCTTCTGTGAATCGACAAGAGACAAATGTACTAGACGGGTCGGCACTGCCAACTTGAGGCAAGTGTCGAAAACGACCTCGACGTAGTTGCTTCGCAGCCTCTGTCGAATAGCGGACCAAGACTCTTGGGCGGGTGCGTGTCTGCACATCCCTAATAAATAGAGATACCCCTCTGGACCTCCTTGTGATGAGCCTCAGCAAGACAGAGCACCACATGCGCGCTGATCACCAAGTCGTGGATCGTGGATTCTT
>JBBPRT010000204.1:0-17253 GCA_038093175.1 Boletus hoseneyae
ATCCAAACTGCCTGAGCACTATAGTGGAGGGCTGCCTTCCCTCTTGCTAGTTATGCTACTGAAAAACGCACTCTCTGCACAACAATTCCACCATACTCCTCACTGCCTTATCTATGATCTTGATGGTCCTCTCATTGACATGTCATATCACAGCAATGCTCTGTAACAGAAAAAGGTTCATACCAGCATGAAGAACAGAGAAGGAAGAAGGAAGAAGTAGTTCCCAGGGAGTCAGAAGTCCTGAGAGGAGGAATCAGGGGACTGTTACATTTCTTTCTTTGTTTCATACTCCTGTCTTCAGCATCGCATCATTTACTTGATTTCTATTGTTAACTCCGCTGACTAATTGTTCTCTCTATTTCCATTCCATTCCAACCGATTAATCATCCCCTTTTAGCCTTAGTATATAAACCCTCAGATACCCACATGTATTTCTCCATGCTAGTCTTACCTGAACTCCCACCTGAGTTCCTAGCTCCAATACATCATCTTCCCCTTCTATGTTCCTGGATCTCTCTAAGTCATCACCCTACTTTTGAGTGGGTGCTCTTGTCTCACCTCGTCTCAATAACTATTGCTGTTGATCTCCAAGCCTTACCTTCACGGTAGTGGCCCGTTATCCTGGTTGGAAAACCTCCAACATCTTCATCTAAAGGAAACCCCTTGATGTAGCTCTTCGGAAGACTGTCATCTTCATCCTTCAGGTCTTTGCTTGCCCATATACTGACCAAGCGTAACAAAAGACTAGCATGCTACTTGTGGCCTGCCATTGTCATAGTTAGCCAAAATTTTCCAACCACCCTCAAACTCTAGACCTCACTCTTGGTGGCGACAACCCAACCCTTCACCACAAAACTCTGAACAAGAAAACACCTTTTCTAGTGAGGAAGAATTCTTCAACAAAAACCTTTTTACCCAGGAAGAACAAGACAAAACCCTCTATCTTAGTCACCAATTATTGGGTACTCTAGTCATTCCTCGAGTGCCAACACCCCCCAGCCCCACACCCATCCAACACACACCTCTCTTTGTGCTACCACCACCACTCCCATCAAGAATCATGGCTGCTAAACCTGTTGAACTCTGCATTGCAGCCCTCCAACCTTATGATGGTTCTACAGAACGAGCCATCCCCTGGCTCCAATCTGTCATGTTCTACCTTGAAGTAAACAAAGAAGTCTATAACAATGATGAGAAGAAGATAGCCTTCACCCTCTCATACATGGCCAAGGGGTTAGCCGCCCCTTGGGCCTTCACATTCTGAACCTTCACCATCACTAGATCCACCATCTCCATGAGAACATTCTGTGCCTTTATCACCAAGTTCAAAACCGCCTTTAAGCACCATGACATCACCAACAACGCCATTGCCTGGCTCTCCATCAAACGAATGATTCGTGAAAAGTGAAAGAACAGTATCTTCACCTATAACCCCCTTCCTTACCCACTTTACTGTGGACTTCCAAAATGCCATCTCCCAAGCAAAGATCACCAACGACAATGTTCTTATCAGCTACTACTCTGCAGCCATTCTCCCAGAGCTCATGCATCACATTATGGCTATGGACACCATTCCCACCACCATCACCGACTGGTACAGCAAGGCTGTTCATTTCCAAACACAGAAGGACTGTGCTGATGAAATCGCCAAATGCAACTCGAAACCCTCTCACTCCTACCTCTCCTTTTTCTCACCTACCACAAAGATTCTCCTTTGTACCCTTGGATTTTTAAAAGGGGAGCCTCGATCGATGCAAGATCTCCCCCATACTAGTTACATTGTAGTAGCATTGGAGAAAGAAAGACATGGGTGACAGTTGGATGCATCCAATCGACGACAACTGTCAATGAAGTCGATCAGCCCACCTTCACAGCATGAGGGAGATGTACCTGGAAAATCCCCACTCATACCTGTACCATCCAAACTGCCTGATGAAACCACAAACCGGAAGGATGAATCCCAAAGAGTCGAGCTCAAGGGGGAAAGGAGCAGCCATGCGAGCTGCAACGCTGAACATACCCAAGCTAAGATCTGCACGACAGGAGATGTCAAGGGAGCCAGTCACACCGACCACAATAGCTAACGACAAGTTAAGTCAGCATCTAGCAGAGGTCTAGAAGGAACCACATGATGTACCTGAGCCATGGAAGCCAGCTGACATAGCCACACTGCGAAAGGACGAACCCCCAAGCATTAAGCTTGAGGGGGAGTGGGAAAGACCTGCGAAATGTTATAATGGACTTACCTCAGCCAAAGCAGATATGACGGCAGTGTTCACTGGTGACGAGGACTCCAGGGATCAACCTAAGGAGCCACAGCACACATCAGAACAGGCCCATGAACGGTCAGAGCGAAGAAGTGCAAGGAACTCACCTGACAGACCTCCAGATGCTATAGTGTCCAGGGACGTCCTCAATGCAATAGGGACGGTTGCAATGACCCCATTGATGATGCAGATCACTAGTACCACAGACTACAAATTACAATTTGGATATCCTGCATTGTCCTGCACCTTTTAAGTACATTTGTGATAAATAAACATGTTGAAAATGAACATATGTATATCCACACTGCTCTGGTAATGTATTGTAAGACTGTACAAGTGTGTATAAATCCGTTCACGCTATTCCTTTGTAGAATAACTGTGGGTCTGAGAGCTCCCAGAGCTATACAGACAGGACTCTTGCAAATATATACACCATCGACCTCTACTCCCTGACCCTATCCGTCCTCAGCTATAGGCTTGCTGTTGGTGTGTGCTCGATCTCGTTGACAATGTAGGATGGATTACCAGTGGTATCGAAGATTATACCCACGTTCATGAGACAAAAAATGGATAGTGAGTTGTGAAACCCATATGCCCTGTTTTCCATGCGCACAAGTTCCTGGAATGATGTTTGGATGAACCATTTGATTTCAGCACAACCATGGGCACAATTCAGCATGTCCCCTTCATCTGGATTGACAAAGGCATATGCATCAACAGAGTTTGTTATATCACATTGTTGCCACATCTTCCTATGGAACATCAATATTGCTTTAGGAAGTATTATTAGAGGTCATACCGGACTTCATTCAATGAGAAGTATAAAGTGACAGAAACACTAGTCCATTTCCTAGTATCGAGGTTCTGCAGCATGTGTACAACATGATTGGTGAGATGGCCTCCAATTAGAAAGAAATGCCATTCCCCAAGCTTCAGAAGGCTTGGGACATACTCTTGGGATATCTATACCTGTTCTGGCGATGTCGTCCTCTCAATTAGAATGTCCCAGCTGCGCTGTACTGCCAGCTCCCCCCTCTGCTGTATTTCTACATCTGCCACACCCTCCACAGATTCCTCTGGGAGAATAACATACTGCCCACACTTACTATGCATATACTTTATGACTGTTCCACTTGGGATTGCCTGTCCAACATCTAACCAATATGTAGAAGGTCTCTGCCAACCATGTGCATGTGTCACTATGTTCAATAGGCCTATTGTGCATGCCTTACGTGTGCAGTCCTGTACCTGCAAAATCGGTGGCCAGATCTGTACAGTGTCACGGAGGACATTCATTGTCTGTTCATAGGCCACCATCGCATCTGCACTCAAACCATAGTTCCCATCTTTGTATCTACATATTGTAGATCAGACATTGTCCCAAGAATAAGACCTGATTGTTACAAACATATGACCAATGGTATAATCCAACCCACCAATTATGCAGTCCATGCTTGCAATAACATTAAAGCATTCTCCATGTTCTCTAGGCGAGACAGAT
Source organism: Boletus hoseneyae (assembly GCA_038093175.1). Classification (NCBI taxonomy): domain Eukaryota; kingdom Fungi; phylum Basidiomycota; class Agaricomycetes; order Boletales; family Boletaceae; genus Boletus; species Boletus hoseneyae. The sequence goes on from JBBPRT010000204.1 coordinate 3,769, forward strand.
GATAGCCATGCTGAAATCATCCCAGGACATATAGAAGACATTGAAAGTATTAATATCTTCCGTTGTGTGTTCCAACATCATCATTATCAACCATAGCTGGAGTGCAGGAGGGGTAAAAATATAGAAGATGTGCATGAAACATGGTAGTGAACATACCCACTCAAAAATCAGCACTTTAGTCTCACCTGGCTGAGTGGACACTGTTGCACTAGCTGGGTAACAGGATTGCGGGAGCATCCTGACCTTCATATATAGATAGGTGAATATGTATCTGGTAATCCATGCCATATCAACATCAGGGCAGGTGAAACGGCCAACCCCTTACCGATGGAGCAAGCGCTTGCTAGACAAGTGTAAGCCTTTAGAACTAGTGTGAAGTTGGAAGAACTCCAAGAGAACAAGACTGAGGTTCTCTGGAGTGGCAACAAGCCTTATATACTATCCTACTGTATGTGTACATGTTTGATGTCTAGAACTATACAGTACCTATATAAGGATATACCCTTGACCCATGGTGCAAGGCTATGCTATAAGGCAGTGCCAAATGCTGTACAAGCTGTGTTTGCTGTGCGGGCTATGTGAGGCTATAAGCGGAGATTAAGAGGCTGTGTAACATGTAGCTATGGTCTGGTATAGCCTTCGGATAAGGTCCATTGGTCTGTGCATAGGTCACATGACTGGTTTAGGGTAGGCCCCTAATGGACTTGTAGACGAGCTATGGTGGGTGTGATTTGAGAGATAGGGGCTAGCAAGGAAAGTGGCCATAGCAAGTCAGGAAAAATAGAGAAAAATATGGAAAAATAGGGGAAAAATAGAGGGATCGTAACAGCAGGTGGCCCATTCACAGGTTGGATCTGGTACATAAAGCAAACGCAATGGTCTCACGGGCAATGGTGAAAGTGATCAAATTCCCGTACCACTCCATGTGGAGGTTGCACCTGAGGATGAGGTTCACAAGACTGCAGGAATGTGAAGAGATATACTGGTAGTTGGAGGCCCCAATTCCATGATACTAGGCTGTCCAGAAGATTCATCAACATCCATGAGATCGTCAGTGTCCATACCTCCTTCAATACCATCATTTATTCCCAAGCTCATCCTATAGAGTATATGTAAGTTCATGCTCACTGATTGAATCATTTTGTATACCTATTCACTCCAGACTTGAACCTCCAGTTGCTGTGCTCTTCGAGGTACGCTTTAATTGCTGATACCGACTTCCTTTTGTTCTGTAGTAATAAAGTGGCTTCAACCATGTTCTCATTCATTGCGCATCTGACGAGCTGTTTGAAGCTTGTAACACTGAATTCAGGACAGCCCTCCTTGCACCCAGAGTGCGCCTGTGATGAACTAGCATGGTGAGAGCCAGAATTGCCATTCCTCAGGAACAGAAATGTCTTTTCCTTTACATTCATGCAATGCCCTCTGGGTTGGCATGTATGGACACATATTTCAAAGCCTTTCTTATGCATAGTGGATAGGATGTGGTGGGTTAGGATGTGTTTGGTTGGTGAAGCATTGGGAATGGATCGTCTGCAGAGTGAGGTAAGCTATTATGTGATACCACGAGCATGCTGGTATTTACATATATTCGTAGTGTGTTCGTCGAACTTTCGTGGACTGTTCATAGTATAGGGTATAGCTTGAAATAAGTTCATATTGAGTTGTCAGTATGTTTGTAGTGTTCATAACCATTCACATGCTGTTCATGGTGTGTTTTTAATGTTCATAATAGGTTTATACACTAGTCATATTATGGTATAATACATTCGTACAGGTTCTTAGTATGTTTATAAATATGCTCATACATAGTTCATGGCATAAGTGTATCTACAAGAATACTACCAGCACACAGGTATTTACGAATAATATACAACCATACTACGAACACATGACAAGAATAGTACAAGCAATACAAACAGACGACGAATACACTGCAAACACACTGCTAACACAATATGAATTTATTATGGGCTATACCCTACACTATAAACATGCATGAACACATGACAAATACACAACAAACACATGACAAACACATGATAAACACATAATGAACACACAACAAACATATTGCCAACATAATGCAAACTTATTATGGGCTATACTCTACACTATGAACATGTCTATGAATGGAAAAAAGCCACCGTGATGCAGATGTGGGGGCTATCTGTTCAAGTACACAGTGTCCTAGGCACATATGCCACAAAAAACTAGATGACCATGAAATACAAGAGAAACTCAATGATGAGAACATGGTGCAGCTATACAAGGACATGTTATTTGTCAACTTCAACAAGATGTTCACTTCTGAAAATCTCTCTGTGGTGATGGGAAAGTACAGCTTGCCTTGCTTGCATTCAGTTCACTCTCACAATCCATCCTTGGTGACATGTCCAGACAGCTTGGAAACGCAAGTTCAAATGTGTGATGGACGACATTGCGGAATTTCTTCTTGCAGGCAAGCGCATCATGGCAGGAGCATTACAAGAAGATGATACCAGGTGGAACAGAACTCCCATATAACTAATCTTGTACCCACATGTTCAACAAGAAGAAAAATCCTCTGTCGAATAAGCCTAACAGATCTGAGCACAATCTAGTGCCAGAATGTGCCATCATTGATCAAGAAGCCCTAGTGGAGCATATTGCAGCTTGTGTGGTGGACTGACTGACTCCTATGCTGATGGAGCTCATGCATTGTCTTGTGCAAAACATGAAATCAACAGATTCAAAGGGAAAACAAAAAGAGGTAATGGTCCTAGCAAACAATCATACAGACACAGACTTGGAGGATTTCCATGAGGACCATGACATGCAAGCAGCTATTCTGTCATCCATGCCAGGAGGAAGTAAGTATTCATGCCATTGGCAGCTCATTTAATCAATTTCATTCCATATATCTATTAGGCAAGAAAGCCATTGATAGCATGATCCAGCGCCAGAACATTTACAAGCACCATAGAAGCAGAGATAAACAAATATAACCTCAAGCTTCTCAATTACTGGACAAAGCTAGTGATAGAGGCTGAGGTTAATGCAGAGGTAATGCTCAAGCACATCTTGATGGATCACATTATGGGCACTGTCATCAAGATGATGCCAGCAAAACTCAAGGCCCTTCAACATGGACTCATGGAGCTTGTCCACTCCAACCAACTCTTAAAATTATATCCAGTGCCATATAAGTGCTTTTTGTATGCTCTGGGTGAGCAACTAAAAAGTGTTCAGTTAATGATCAAAGAGGTAGGTCAATGATCATAAATGGTATTGGAGCTTGCTGACCTTGACTAGATGACTATGTGGATCGAACCATTGGCTTTGCTTGATATCGATAAATAGCCGTCCATGTGGTTCGACTATCTTCCCATGATGGGCTTTTTCACAAACACCAAGTTTGGTTATGTAGCTAAGACTGACAATATGAGTATATGATCTGGCACCAGATCATGCCAGCATACTGATGAAACATACCATAGATCTTCAACTATCTTTGGACTCATTGGCGATCGACACTACTGGCTATAGAAAATTATCTGAAAATGATATCAGCAAAACAGCCCTTGTACTATATAATAATGACAAACCCTCTAGCTCAACACAGAGTATGACAGATATGATAGCTCAAAACAGAGTACTAGTGAGTTTACCTGTGCAGTTGTGTCTTCTGCACAATCATGCTATTTTTTGTTACTATTATTTATTTGCATTGTTGTGCCAATCATTCTAATTTTCATCATATTGTATGTGGTCAGTAAGGTTGTCAGTAGGGTGATTAGTAGTATTGTCAGTCAGGTGTCAGTTAGGTTTTAGTTAGCAATACACTATATGTTAGTTAGGATATCAGTTATAGATATAGATATCATTTGGTAAAGTATGAAATATAGCACAAATGGTATCAATCAAATATTTATGTATATTTACAAACACCTTAGGCCAAATTACATTCATTGTCTTGGTATCTTCTTGTTTATTTTTAAACAAAACCTTGATCTTTCTTGAATGGGTACAACGTGAAAGAGCCATATAGAGTTACCCATGAGAGAATACAGAAGTTCTCAAATCAATCCCAACATTTCTAACTGACTTCCCTTGAGACTTATTGATGGTCATAGCATAGGCCAAATGCACAGAGAACTGCAATCAACGGAAAGGAACAGGGGAGTCCTCCAGACCAGAATAAAGGGCTGTTCTGGGTATCAGCACTACTCTCCTTTAATACATGACACTGCAAGATCCTAGGAGTAGATCTGATAAGTCTTAATTTTGTTCCATTATACAATCCATGAATAGGATCCAGATTCCTCAGCAATATAAGAGGTGCTCCATTTTTCTGTTCCAATTTGTGTAGGGGAAATCTAGCAGGATTAAGGGAATGCAACACATCTGGCTGGATATGGTCATACTCTCTATCAGTGATAGAGTCTCCACTGATATAGGTGATTTTCTCCTGTGGTTAAATAGCTTCTAGAATGCTAGTGTTGATCTCATGGACCTAACATTTCTAGGAGTGAGGATAGTATGATCCAGGAAGTAGCCATCAGGAAGATGTTGATGAGATTGAAGAGTCAGAAGATCAAAGTATATAGCGTTGACGAGAGAGGCCATATCATCACCATAATGCATGTATTGAAGAAGCTCCACCTCTCCATCTGTATTGCCTATGTGCAAGAGTTGCTGTGCCCAATCATCAGATTCAAGATCCTGACCAAGACACATATTTTGAAGGAGCTGATAAATACTCATTTGAGCCCAAAGATTGGAGTGGGTGAGGGTAACAGGAACAATTTGTGCTCTAGTTCCATGCTGGATCACTGAAAGTGTCTGTTTAAAGTCCCCACTAAACATAGTGGTGATTCCTCCAAATGGTTTGTCTTGACTCAACAAATCCCTCAAAGTATGATCTACAGATTCCACCGTATGATGATCTTGAGAAGCAGCTTCATTCCAGATAATGAGAGAGGTTGTTTGAAGAAGCTGATGAATAGGATCATCCTTCTTAATATTGCAAATACTTTGTTCATGGCAAGGAATGGGGATCTTGAAGCAAGAATGGGCTATACAACCACCAGAGAGAAGAAGGAAAGCAATGCCTGTAGAAGCAATACAGAGGGCAATCTGATTGTTAAAATGAATTGCAGAAGCAATGAGGTTGGAGACATAGGTCTTGCCACATCTACCACCACTTTGAAGGAAAAATGTGGTGCCAGTTCTATTCATAATACTATCTAAGACAGCCTGATAGAAATTTCTCTGCTCTAGATTAAAAGCTTGGCCTCTTTGAACAAACTCTTGTAATTGTGGAAAATTGAATGCCAACTGCTCATTGATGAGCTGGTTTCCTATTATCACCACTAGTTCATCTGTGGTGCAGGCATAGTAAAGTCCTGTATGCTTTTGCCACACTTTCTCATGGCTTGAGAAATAAGATGAAGACCATAGTCAAAGATTTGATCCTGAGTGGGATTGGGAATATGAGGCATAGAGTTGGAATTTTGAAGAAAGTGTTGCAAGTCATCACAGAGATGCTTCCTACATTACTCCCATAGCCTACTAGAATCCATAGGAGCACATTGGACCAGGATAATAACAAAAACCCTACATAATTGAAAGCCAGTCTAGAAAATAGCAGCATCTTGGAGACATCTCAACCACTCTGCATCATCTTGTAATAGACCAAGAATACTGCAGGCCTCCTTGAAAGTAGATAAAGCTGGCCATTTACAGTACAAAGATGCTCAAAAGAAGTTGCACCTATAAGAAATATGAGTTGATTGAAAGATCATAATAATATAAAAATTACCCTTGATCTGAGTGAGCAAAAGACGCAAGTAGAACTTTTCCCTTGCTGAAGGATATACAACATACATCCTATCAATGACCTTGTATCTCCAACAAATGTTTCAGACAGTATTTTTCTTGTCCCATACAAGCTAAGATATGTTCTGGAAAGGACATCCACAAAGTTTGAGCTGTCCATTCAAGTACAACAGATTGTGTGAGAATCCATGCAGACATGGCAGCCTCACGATTGTGTGCTCATGTTCACACCTTCCATTACTATATGCATGGAGCTTACATGGGAAACTAATTGGCACCACTACATTGGAGACAAGAAGGTCATGATGGTGATCTAGTGTTGAGAGGCCTACATGGCATAGATCGATGGTCATGACAGCAAGGTCATGATCACCACCTTCATCTTCAGCACAGGCAACAACTATCCACACATTCATCTCGTCGTACACATGGACAAGCCTTTCGACATGCTGGAGTACATTAAAGGGCAAGGCAGAGCAGGACATGATGCAATGCCCACCTTCTGCCATATGTTGATGTCAACAAAGCCATGGAAGGAGAACAACAAGGAGGATAGGATGAAAAGACACAATGAGCAGGCCATTTTCAATCATCTATATCTGTATGATGTGAAATGCTGCCTACGCTACAGCATCACCCTGTGTTATAGTTCAGGACCTATACGCTACATTTTCACTTTTCTTTCACTCATTATACTTAACATATTTTCACTTTCACAATCATGTGACCAAGTCACATGACTTCCCCCTTCAGCTCATTCGCCAAAGCCTCACGTCAGATCAGACAGCTCAGAGCTCAACAAGAGCTTGGATCGCTTGGCATAGTAGAGTGCCTATGGATCATGTTGCAATCTCTGCTGCAAGTGTGTTGCATCTGTCTAGTCCACCCACCCAGCGAGCCCAGTGTCAGATGACACAGTCTCATCCATTGTCCGTCCTTGAGCGATCATCTACACACCATGTAGAGCATGTATAAGGAGTGGAGGCAGAAGCTCCAATACTGCAGGCATCATAGCAAGATCTGTTTCATATGTCATGTGCCTCAGATCAATGATGGCCTTCATCCCACATCCACAAATGCCAAAAAGGGCAGAGGAGGCAAGGTTGAATGCAAGTATGCTGACATTATCACATCTCTAGCGTTTGCCATCTACCATGACAATGGACTGAGGTCGCATGCAGAGGTATACTTTGGAGCAATGTGGGCTAGGTTGACCATATTCATGGGCTGGTTGATGGATGTTCCAAGAAAAGATAAACACAGCAATCTAATCAACCTGTTCTTGTGGTACATGAAGACAGAGGTGGATCAGACCTGACAATGACCTTTCTTTCTTTCTGTTTGATACAACCACTGGCACAATCTGGTGCTAGATCATGTTGGGCATACGTGACATACAGATGTATATGTGCCCATATCTCACAGTCTCTCTCATATGCCAAGATAGACAGACAGACAAATGATCCATCATTATATGTCAGAGCATGTCTTTGGCCCGTAGCACATCCAAATTGAGGTGTTCCTACATGGTCATGTGAGCCGAATTGGTCATTGACAGTCGGACTACCATCCATCTCTACATGCCAAGATGATCCAATGTGTTCCCTTCATCTCTTAGACATTTCAAGTCCAAACAGGGCATATGAGAGTATTTCATTGATAGCACGTTCAAATCAGGCAATCATGCAATGCGTGTGAGATGAACATTGCTTGTGAGAACAAGGACTACAACCTTCATGCATGTGCTGAGTCAATCCAACAAGATGAAAAAAATAATATTGCTGGCTCTTGGCAAGTCTTTTGCTTGTCATGCCTTCAAATTGAGGAATCTTCCCATGCTTGTCAGAGATGAAGTGATTGTGGGACATACAGCTACAAGTTTGGTCTACATGCCAAGATAATCCGATCAGCATATGCATAGGAAAGGAATAGTGGGACATTTGATATGAAATGATGGTAGCTTTCATGACCAAGTCAGGGGTGTCTTACATAAGATCTGAGTATAAATATTTGAAACACCTAGTGGCTGTGCTCAAACACCTCTTGACCACCAACCACCACCTTTCTCTTTGAGAAAAAAACACAAACAACACCAAATAACCCAAATGGCTGTAAATGATTGATTACCAAGCCTTACCTTGACTGACATTAGGTTTTTTTTTTTTTTAGTCTATCAACACCAGCACCAGTGAGGTGACTAACTGGCATGTTCTGATGTCAGATCATGCTCACTCAAAAAATCTCACTTGTCTTAGAATGTCAACACTTTTGACAAAGTAGTAGCTACCACTACTGCTACTACCACTAGCATTGATCAGACCATGGAGGTAAGCAAATTAACCAAAGGGTATGATCTGGCCCCAGAACATGCCACTAACTCATTCTGAATAGGATTTAGAGATGGACTATCTTACTCCTACCTTGCCTGTCAATGAGGGAATGAGTATGGATCAGATAAGCAATGTCTGGCATGTTCTTGTGCTAGATCATGCTGCTTACCCCAAAACAAAATTTTCATAGGATCTAGTAGCAGAGACAACTACCCTCTCCACTCCTTAGCCAGAAGCTGATGCTATAGTAGTAGAGGCAAGTGAAACCAGACATGGAACCTTTGAAGCAAACTCAAACCTGTTGAGTATCAAGAGGTTGGACAAGCGACAATATAGAGACGATGGTATAATGGTGAATGTCAATGAAGACATAGAGCATAATAATGAGCATTTCAATGGGGATGTAAATGGTGAAGATGTGGAGCATCCAATAATGGGGATGATGTAGCAAGTGCAGAGAAAAGGAGTAGTATTTGAAGAGTAGTAGGCCCCATGAGGGAGAGTAATACAAGTGAATAGGACTGAGGGGCAGATAACAAGTAGGTATAGTATTATAGGAAACTAAGGAGCTTTAGGGTAGGTCATCTAAGTCCAAAATGATTGACGGCTGGCATGAGATATAGAATAAGGCAGCTAGATAAGAGGAATGTGTAGGAAGCAAGGTGTCTGTGCAGTATGACCTTATAAATAAAACGAGTCTGGACTAGGTCTGAACTTAAGGTCACATGTTTCCCATGGTCACATGCAGAGATCACATGACAAGGAAGAGCAGAATGTCACATGATCAGAAAGGGGTAAAGTCATGTGACTGCAAAGGTGAAAATATGTTAAGTACGTTGAGTGACAGAAAAGTGAAAATGCAGCATATAGATTCTGAACTATAACAGTAAGCGTTCATTCTTCTATGGCTGTAGTGTCATCATTGCTCACAATCCATGTTTAGAACCCAGTAGATGCTCCAATGGGACAGGTAAAGTCTATAAGCACCATTCAATGATGGATACACACCATAAGGTAGTAAGGAGGTAATTGTATCACAACATGTTCTGGCACCAGATCATGCTCGTTCACATATCATTAACTATTAGACTGGGATGGACTTGGACTTGAACATTGAGGCTGAAAATACTTAGACCAAGTCTGCCAGTACCAACCCGAAAGGCAAGGGGAAGGGAAAAGCTAAAGCTGCCCCAAAAAGCAAGATACACTAGATCTGGCACAATCTGGCGCTAGATCATGCACTCATTGTGGTGAATAAAAATACAGACAGCTCAAACTTATGCAAGTGTTTTGTTTCTTTTTAAATGTTTGATTGTTCTGACTAGCTTGACATAGATCCCTGCAGTAGAGCTGGTGGAGAAATCAGACCTCCAAGTCATGTTGGAGGATCTGGACAACCAGATCAAACAGGCTACATTGAGGTATGCTCTGATGTTAGTGATGGATAACAATGACATGGGGTTTGGACCGATGATTGAATGCCAACTGGTCAATCTTTATGAGATTAACGATGACTTTATGGCCAAGCTGATTAGTGGCATGGAGGTGCAAGGATTACAAAACCACATTGTAAACAATGTGATGGTCATTGGCATTCATAGATCTGACATTGACATGGACCCCCTACAGCCTATGAAGGCAGGCTGCTACATGAACCAAGTAAAGTGGATTATGAAGGACGCCACTCAATCCAAATGTGTACAACAGGAACCACTACTTTCACTACATGTGGTAGCATTCCAATGCTCACAAGGCTTATCTTCAATGGGAGCAGGCCAAACACCTCGAGGTGGGATCAATGACAGGTGCCCTCATAGATGGTTATAAGAATGTTATGTGAGATGCAGTCAAGATGATCTATCATGATGGTGTTTGGTTGATCAAGTTTGTTGACCTTAGTGAGTCTTAACATCATTCTGACACGATCTGGTGCCAGATCACACTGAACCTGTTGTTGTCTTACAGACTTTATCTATATGCACAATGACCAGGCTTTGATTGAAAGCCAGCTGGACCACATCTTGCCTGCACACCAGGACTCTGACAACAATGCTCTTCAGACAATCATGAACATCTTGATGTGAATGGATGACAAAAGTGCATGCCAGCGCTACTTGGCTCTCAGCATGAAAACACTGGGAAAATCTGCAGTTGCATGTGTCCTGAGAGATCAGGTGCTCTTTGGGCAGTTGTTTGAGCTCTTTCACTATGAGCACTTCTGGTTGCAGGAGAACTTCAAGACTGGGGTAAGCATGTTAGAGGTGTGTTGCGCACTCTGCCCATTTTGGGTAATGCGCCACACATTGGGGTGAATATTTGTTGTTGTATCCTAGCTAGGTACATAGTTGGAGTTCCACAGTCAGCGCTTCTTCAGTTCTGACTGTGGACTCCAGGTATGTGCACTCCATACTATCTATAATATCAGTTCTGACTGTGGACTCCAGCTGTGCGATCCCAGCTGTTTAACAAAGCATTCGAAACATCATCACATGGTACCCAGTAATGGGTGGGGTAAGTGTTTCATCTTCTCTTTTCCTCTTTGGTTCATGACCTGACTGAGTGTTACCTGCATGATGCAAGCAGTCCAGCAATCAATCACCATCTTCAACTTTCTCACTCCTCCGGTTGATTTCAAGGATGTGTCAGGATCAAAGGATATTTTAGTAGACAACTTGCCAATAGGCTTTTATCAAGAATACCAGAGGCTTCAACATGACTTGCATGCCTGGATCACTCAAAAGGCTTGCAACGCCTTGAACAGGCTTTACATGATGTTGTGGACCAAGATCTATAACCAACGCTTCCAAATAAAGGAGTCTGGTAACGGTATACTGATAATTGAGTACTTTGCGAGCAGCAAGAGTGCAGAGACAAACAAATATGACTTCAACCTTTCCGAATACTGGTTGAGGATGGTGATGGATGGTGAGGTCAATCTAGAGTTGATGGTCAAGTGCATGTCAATGGACCAGGTCATAAACCAAACAAGAAATCAACACATGACAAATCAAGCAAAAATCACCAACAATAGACACACATCCAGACCAGATTTTGACCATAATACAAGCACAAACAGACCATAATAGAACGAAATTTTGACCATAATACACAGATGACCATGACAAAATGAGCGCTGTCCTATACATGACCAAATGACAAAACAACTGAAAATGAAGCACAATTCACATGCACCCAGACGAGATTTTGACCATAATTCTAGTACATTTTTACCAATAGGTTAGCCATAAGGGTAGGTTAGAGTACCTTTTTAACATGCAGTTCCGCGCACATCACAGTATTCACAATTTGCGCAGTCTCAATATATATAAAATACAAACAATACAATTGAACAGTCTTTGTATGCACACATCGAATGATTGACTATGTGCGCAATATATGTGATTATCATACTTTGTAGCAAACCATGTTCATAGAACAATATAATACTTAATGATGACAATGTTTATATCACAAATCGATGATCCATTGTTTTGTGTGAATTTATATGCGTTCCGTTATATGTCATTTCATGCGCACATCACGATATACATTATCTGTGCATTTAATGGGCATAAAAACTGATTTTTTGCACACATCATTGACTACTCTATTTGCACAGAATCAACATATACTAACAACACATGTTACCATAGATATTATCGGAAAACGATTCGAACATGGGCTTCATCTGTTGCAAAATCAGTACAAGCACATGTACAAAGAGTCACCGGAAGAGGGACTGATTCAGAAATTCAACACCGAGATGGCGAAAATGGACGCTGGTCTTCGGTGGAGGGGAGTGCACACATTGGCGATATCAAAAGGCAATGCAGCGAAACAGAACGATATCCTATTCATGGTACTTTATGGAGAAATTCATACTGATGGGCACACAGATAATCGATCGGAAGGGAGACATGTGCCTTGGACCGCTTCATGCGACAATGATGGGACCGGAAGGCGGGGTAAGTTGATAATAGTTGTGAATTGTGTCGCTGATGTAGATCTAACTGTCGATTCAGGCGGTGACATATTTGTGTGAGAAAATGGAGGACAAACTGCTCCTTTGCTTCAACAATCTAGAAGTCGATGTGGTCGAGATCGACAAACTAATCATAAACAATGGCATTCATGGTGAGGCTACCGACAAACTACAACAGCTATATAAGACGACACTCCAGAAAAGACAGCGATCCCATGTGCGATACTGACGGTTATCCGCGATCATGTCAAATGTGCCTTCAACGATCACCTCGGGGAAGGTACGGCTGCCGGAAGGGAGTTTGTGCAGAGTACCAGGAACAATTGGGCGATCAGTCTTGCTAAATACAAAGATCAAATCATTTCCTCTGTATCTCAAACGGTTTCTGAGCTTGTGTCTTTCGGAGAATTGGCTAGGATGGAACTTACTGAAGATGCTCAAATTGCAGTTTGACACTGCATAAGCAAGATGCGCATTGTGTTAACGGTGTTAAACAGCTGGGATCGCACAGCTGGAGTCCACAGTCAGAACTTATATTATAGATAGTACAGAGTGCACATACCTGGAGTCCACAGTCAGAACTAAAGAAGCGCTGACTGTGGAACTCCGACTATATAACTAGCTAGGATACAACAACAAATATGCGCCACAATGTGGCGCATTCACCAAAATGGGCAGAGTGCGCAACACGCCTCTAACACTCCCCTCTGATTGCGCATCTCTGCTAACTCTTCCCAAGACCCAGCATTTGGCAGAAATGCTCTACCTTGACTCGTGCCAATGCCTTTGTGAGTAGATCCGCAGGCATCTCACCGGTTAGCAGGAATTTCAGCGCAATGAGTCCCTTGTCCACCACATCTCTCAACCAATACCATCGAAGGTCCAGGTGCTTCATTCGGCCATGATGTTCCGGATGTTTCGCCACCTGGATTGCGGACTGGTTGTCCATATGGAGGGTGGATGCACCTTGGACCCCGAATCTGAGTTCCTGCATCAGTTTGCGCATCCAGACGATCTCCTTGCCAGCCTCGCATGCAGCGACGTACTCAGCTTCAGTAGTCGATAGGCCAACGATGGGTTGGCGCTTGGACATCCAGGAAACAACGCCAGTGCCAATCTTGACGACATATGCGCCAGTAGACGGTCCAGAGTCCTTGCAACTGCCATGATTGGCGTCGGAGAAGGTGGAAAAGAGTTCAGAAGTGGATGGATCAGGGGAGTAGGTGATACCGAAGTCAATACTGCCTTTGATATAGCGAAACAGGTGTTTGATCGCGTTGCAGTGGGCTACACCAGGATCAGATGTGAACGAGGCGAGCTGACCTACAGCAAATGCAATGTCAGGGCGCGTAG
>JBBPRT010000205.1:0-17239 GCA_038093175.1 Boletus hoseneyae
GAAGTAACAGGAAGATGGACCGCTCGGCAACTCTGAAACGAAACAGTCTCGCTGCTGCAGTGATGTCCGTTCTGCCGGACTCGCTCACGCATTCGACCCACCAGCGTTCTAGTTCTAGTTCCTCTGCGCAACCGTAAAGAACACCCAGCCTGTTGCCACTGTATCTTCTTGAGACTCCACTTTGTATGATAAGTCTGTCTTTATACCGTAAATTGTTGCATAGACACATAATTCAAGTAGAGCTATGATCATAGTGTGCTGCAAATATCCTCTTACTGAATTGACCGAAAGTCTCCGAAGCAGAAACATTTTGATCAGTGTTGGGTTGCATGAATAACGCGAAGGTTTCTCTGGAAACTCCTTCCTGCCCCTTTCCAATATGAACGCAATGGGGGGTCGCCACGAGTCTTTTCTCCGTCACAAGTTCAAGACATTCGCCAGTTTGAAATGCTAGACAATCTGCAGGTATAGATACCTTGGTCAGTTCACCACCTCTCGTCCGGATATAAAGGCCAGACGAAGGAGAAGGAGAAGAAACCAATAGAGGTTCTTCGTCACCCTGCTCACGCAGGAACATGGCCTATGAAAGTACTCAGCAGGTCAGGTTAAAGATCGTCAGTTCGACAAATACAGCTTACAGAGCAGAGTCCAGTCAAAAGGGAGTTATCAAGGTGAAATCCACACCAGGTGTCAATAGGCTCGTCCTTGACGGCAGCCGCAGCTTCTTCTTTCGGGGGAAAATAATGAAGCAATCTAGCCTTGGTCGTTTGGGAGGTTTTGATAAGGTCCGGTAAAGAAATGGACATGTCTGTCAGATGCTTCGAGACTACGTAAAGAGGATGTTAGCCCTACGCAACGCTCAATAGACAAGAGTGATCGAACCGAAAGGCTGGCAAGCGGCTGCCAATTCGCAACCGACTTTAAAGACAAACCTGGACAAAGGCTCAATACTTGTCAGCTCTCGAAAGAGGTTGACTACCTCCCGAGGTTCTTAAATGCCTCTTCAAAACCTTCGACACCCTTTTCCTCGGGGCTCGGCCCTGTAGCATGTCAATAGACTACATGTGGTATGCTTTTTCGTTTACGCACATATATTATTGCGATAATACTCTTGGTACTGCCCTTTGAGCTCGGAAGAGACATCAGGGATGTCAACTATGGGATTTGCATAGTACGATCCTTTGAGTGTGTCTTGGTCGAGGTTCGATTCAACCGTCAGGCACGGACCAGAATCGGATTACCTGGCTTTCCATTCATGATTTCCTACACCAAAAGAGTAAGGGCAGCGTAAGGGTGGTTCACTGACAATTAAGATCAAACATGTCTTACCTTTCCATGCGACCATCCGAAGCTTTTGAGATAATCAGCACCAGCCACTCCTCGTGTGCCGCCATGACACACCTATATGAACTTTCGGGATCGACATAACGTTCTTTGGTCTCCTCTGGCAAGTGGGCAAACTTGTATGCATACTCGAGCAACGACTCTCGGTACGTCTGGTAGATGGCTGGCAGATCCTTGACAATGATGATGCCCAGAGCCTCTGGGTGAGAACCGAAAGCCTGTTCTGGATTGAAGTCGAGGGTGGTAAGAGCATCTTCAATGTAGATCCGAGCCGCTCACCGATGGAGTCTTCGAGGGACAACGGCGATGATACAAGAGTGTGGTACGATACAGATATGACTTTTGGAGAGCCCATTGCGTTTGAGGTCTGTAAGTTGCGGCTAAGGGAGTCAGTCTTGCCACATTCCTAGTTAGTACCACATGCCAGTGAAGGCCACGTCACAGCAGCCCGAGAATCTGTATTCTCATTTTAATACGCGATGACAAGGCTAGCAAACGACAGTCTACTAGGTACTATTATGCGCACACTGAACGATGCGGATCCATTCGCAGTTCAACGTTGAACGAGCGAGTGTAGTACATTTTGATGGATCGAATACATTGCTTCCTCGGAATGATCCGCCTTCCCGTATCATGACTCGGACTCCACCGAAAGCTCCGAATCTGAACATTCAATCATGTTGGTCTGGGTCAACGCATGTCTGAGAGCAGTCCCAGTATCATCAATCGAGTGCAAGAAGCGCAAGATTTCGCGACAGAGCTGCCAGTCTTGTGCATCAATCGCACTCTGCAAGAGTCGAATAGCGTCTTTGTTATTTTCCTCTCGTTGCTCAAGATGGTGGAGCACAAGCAAATAAGATCCCGCAGTCTTGAGCCGACCAGAGCTGAGGCATAACTGAAAAGAGGTATCGTTTCACAATTTAAGAGAATTGAAATAATAAGCGAGACACACCTCGAACAAACTTTTCGGGTTGCCAACAATGTCAAAGAGTCGCCTCCATCTCGTGACTTCTGTCTTCCGAGCGCAACCGACCACAACGTCTAATGCAACGTCAAAGTGGTCAAGGAATTCTATCACAGCGGGCAGTGCTTTGGATGCTGCGTTCGATGTACCGCTCTCATCATCGGCCTCCGCTGCTGTCTCCGACTCTGCTACGGTATGGAGAAGGATCTCGAGGCCATGAGCAAAAAACACGAGGTGTTGGTAGTTGATGGCGAGTTGAACAGCCTCTCGTATTTGTCCAGATTCCAAATAGTGCCGCAAGATATGATGAAGGAATAGGTGAGACTGCAGGGATCGTGTCCACAGTTATTGAGAAAGAGACGCAAATAACCACATACGCTAGTTGCATGTCTGAACATTACGAATGGGAGGTTTGTCCTGGTAGCCGACTCATGCTCGGCACCAATAATGATTCCTTTATCCATAAGTACAGCTACGAGATACTGTAAGCATTGATGGATGAAAATCAGATGAAGGAGCTTACATAATGGGTAAAATTCTAATGGGATATTTACACTCTCTTTTACGCTCTGAGGTGTTTCCTCTGGAGATGGCGGTGATTCAATAGCGAGGGCGTTAAGCCACACCCGTATGCCCTGCCCGTCATATCCCCAAAGGGAGTTCTCCAATGACCCGATGCCACGAAGGTGTATCCAGCAAAACTCGATGCGGTCTGCAAAAATCTGCATGTCGTATTTAACTTCTTCATTGCCGGACTGTTGTTCGGCCAAGGAAATATAACTAAATAGGATTCGCTCGAGAAATGTTGCAATTTACCTTCCTTGGTCGGAGCAACACCAACTGCCCACCAACCATCATGAGGACGGTGGCTACCGCGAGGTCATCAACAGGATCACCGAGTTCTGCGCGGTATCAATAAGAACGCTCCCCTACGAACCGGAACAACTCACGTTTTTGAGCATTAGGAATCATCCAGCTCAACACTCTGACTGCGGAAGGTGCGGCAATGATTCCATTGAAAGTGATGCTTCCACACACGTGTAACTTGATCGAGTCCGCGGTCGGAATGATCAGATAATGGGTCAACATGTTGTCCGCCGTGTAGACTAACAACGAATTGTCCACGAGAGATAGAATAACGACGGGGGACGAGATCATTTCCCGATGTAGAACATTTTGATTGCTTAGCTCCGAGTCCCGGGAATATAAACGGATCTGTCCAGAGGAGTCAGCGCTTCCTATAATAGAACCAAGACAAACCCTGCACAGACTTGATACGACTTCGACACCTCAACCGCTGCTATGAGGACGTGATGAAACCACAGCAGGCCCCCTTTTACCACGAACGCCTGCTCCTGAGCTAAGCTGGAGAAGAGTTTCCATCGACCGGATGTCGAGCTGTAGTGGATCAATCCACGACGACCGGCAACGGCTACCAATCGGCCATCACTACTAAGTGCCGAATACCTTATTGGCCAATTCGACGCTAGATAGGATTGAGGAATCTGAAATATGCATGGTAATGGAGAAGTGTCGGATAAGGCAATGAACGAGTTAGCCTGCCTTTATATGCTGCCAAACGTCCGACTCTGGATTGATGACGCTCATATCTGGTTGGTCTGCACCACGGTATACGAGCGCACGATCGTCCATTTGGAGGAATGCATAACGAGTATTATCCTGATAATATTCAATATAACCTACTCTACGGTGGAGAGGAGTCACGAACCGGGGAATGCTGGCATGTTGTCGCGCTCTTCGCAAATGGCAGGATGAAGATTTGACCATCTCGTCCTGTGAAATCTGCGTTTTAACATCAACACGCAAGGAGGGTACAGACTTACTGTTTGGACTTGATTGAGCAAGTACCACCAGCTCGAAATTTCCAGGCGCCCAAAACTAGCCACATCGTCTTCAGCTTCCTAACAAACAAAATATCACGATGACTTACCAAGTCCTTGATTCCATGCATGAATGCATCCTGGAATCTTGCACTGTCAACAACGTCGTCAACTCCAAACCCAGACGCAAGGCATCGTCCCCCAACACTAAAGATTGCCCATCCATGTTCCCAACCTACCGCCAGGACATAACCATCTGAACTCCATTCCATTGTAGACACTTGTCCACGCGGACGGTTATAAGGATTCGGGATGTCCATGATTTGTGGTGTCGGTGCGGAACCTTCAGGTGATGGGAATGCAGTGAACTCGATAGACCCACTGAAAGTGTTTGGATAGTTAGCTTCGTAGATGATGTCAAGATATGAACGCACCTGTATGTCCCAACAGCGACTAAAGAGAACCTCGCATTGACGGCAACCTCTACGGCTCGACGTGGTTCAATGTAAACAGAGGCTCCGCCGTCACATTCGACATGCCGAGACTTTTGCACCCAGCGAGGAACCTCAAAATTATGGATGCAAGTGCCCTGCCAACGATGTCCATTTTGTAATGAAGCCGAAGTATCCGTAGGAAAATCCATGTCTCCATTCCCTTCACTAACGTCGGCTTCGGGATCCTGTGAGGAAATGATACCCTTGGTATATAAACGCTATGAAACGTAATTTCACGCTCACATCGCCGTTGGGTTCATCTCCATTGTCCGGATTGACAGCAGTCTCTTCCGTTGGTGAACTCTCTTGTAGTCTCACGAAGTAGGCTCTTCCGTCTGAAGTTATCCATGTCTCTACTCCGGAAGCTGAATGCAAGATCTTCGAGACGGTGACTATGACATGAATCTTGAGACGGGTTACCGGTGGGAGTAGTACAGTACATACCATCGCTGTCCACCAACCACGGGAGCTCGTGATCATTGAGAACCCATGTATCGTAACCCGCAAGCAACCTTTGAGAATGGTCGTCGACATCTGCATCGTCATATGAAGGCCACGGAATGCGCTGAATGGCGGGTGGAGAGCTAGTTGAGAATGTTAGGTGGTATTTGCGTGGGGAGACACTGTATGGCGAGAAAAGGGTGCCTAGATGAAATTCCACATGCAGAGTAAAGACGGGTAATGGTCACCTGAGAACCTGTCCCTCTGCGCGTATGACGCCTTCGAACGAGAGGCTGAGTGATTGGAGCGGCAGTCCTTCTCCTGGACCGGCAAGGAAGTTACGCTGGACGCCTGGAGGGATGTCTGGTGGTTGATACGCTACAACGTCGGGTATGTGATCGACCGTAACCAACACGAGATAGGATAATGTTGTCTGAAACATAAACACAGTGAAGCAAATCAGAGCGTTGTGATGAAAAACTCACTTGTATGACGATCCTGGTTCCATCTGGGGACCATGTTGCGGCGAGGTTGTCACCGTGTTCTATCAGAGATGTTTCGGACCTCGCCAAATATACCAGAGGCGTAGACGGCTGGTGTGCTAGATATTGAGGAAGAATGGAGATATGGGCGAACACTGAACGCACCCGGACACGCCAGACTGTGACTGCATGCTGAGTGAGGGCACAGAAGAGAGACTTGCGCGGACTTGGTTCCAGTGAGAGTAGGCTCTCGAGCGGAACATCTGGCAGTGCAGGGACACTTGACAGCTGCCTCGCTGCAGACGTCGGAAAGTACATTCCACGAGGTTGAGTTTTGAACGGAAGTGAGTTGGTGGACGCCCAGCGGGTGTTTGTCACGGTGAATCTTCAAGTTTCAGCCAAAGATATCTCTAGGCCGCCGATGATGAGAACGAGTCAAGAACCCACAGGGCGCGTGGTATTACGGGTGCTAATGATACAAAGAGTACGTGAAAAGTAAGAGAGCAATACGGAAAGTCAGATATACGGTAGCACAACAAGAGTTCTCCCAAAAGTTAGTTACGCGTACCCCAAACCCTATTAAACCAAGTGTCATTTTGTGAGGTGGGGACATGGTCGTTTTCTGGCTTGTGACCGGTGTTGGGGGAGGATGAGGGCACGGGGCTCTCCGGAGCGAGAAACATGTCAGAATGAATGTTGGAGATGTATGACCCTAATGCCATAGGCTGGAGACGAGCTTGACGAATGGAATCCATCATGAGGGAGACACCCTGGCGAGACTGTGATGGACATGAGTGGACAGGTGAAGGGTATTGGGAATTGGACGTGCTTTTTGGACATGGGCTTTGAAGCGTGCCAAGCCGTGGCTTTCGATTCTCTTTGTCAGACCCCAACCGAATTTTGAAGTGATGTACGCCTCGGTGGTCTGTACGGTTCTCCTATTAGGAGATAGGGTGAAGATGAGATCGGAGGTGCTGAGAAAAAGGGAGGCACGTACCCGTCCTGGGACTGCTGGAAGAGCTGGGTCTCTTCGATTTGCATGACCTTGACGTGGTCCAGGTTTTTGGTGCGACAGCGGACTAGTTTGCCAAAGGGATCGACTTCGCTCTCCTCGATGACCCAGGATTCTGTGCGCGATACGATGCCCTGCGGGGCCCACCTTGGGAGTGTGCCTCGCTTGAGGATGAGCCTGGTCGTGAGTAGGCAGCCGGTGTCGGTCTGTCTGCGGTCGACGACATCGCAGGAGATGACGTGGGAGGCATATGGGTTTGGGTAGCGCAAGAAGAAGGCGAGGGAGACGATGGACCAGGGATCGCTGAAATGGAATGAGAACGAAAACACAAGGAAATCGAAAACGACGCACTCGTACACGAACGACTGCGAAAAGAACTTCATAGCGGACGACGACCCCCACCGAGAAGCGGACAAGTAAGCAGAGCTCTATTATCACTGTCACATGACTAGTCACGTGTATGTCTCGTCCCACACACAGCCACCCGGGCCGAGTAACACCCGCAGTCCGTCGTGGGCGGGCCGGACCCACCGCACCTCCCCCGCCAGTCCCTCCCTCATCAGCTCGATCCCCTTGAGCTCCGTCTCGCTCAGATCCCCATCCAGCCCAGCTCCAACACTCTCCCCAATCTTCACCCACTCTTCCTGTGCAACGTCGTGGCTAAATCCAGTCATGTAGCTCCTCCTTGCCCCTATCCTCCGCATCGCCTCCGCAGCCTCTAGCACACCCATGTGTGACGTGTGTCTGCGCAGCCGCAGGCAGTCTATCACCAGCACCGACTTTCGCCCACCCGACTCGATAACTTTCCATGCTTCATCTGGTATCAGCGACACATCAGACATGTACACGATCGCATCCTGTACTAGGAACCCAAAACAAAGGTATGGTCGAATTGTTCCGCTGGTCTTGTCGTCTGCCGCCCCTCCACTTGCCGATGAACCCCCCAGCGTCGGCGTCGGCGGCTTCGTAGCAATTCGCGTCACGTCGAACATAGCCGGAGGACTGGTCGTAAACAGACGTCCATGATGTACTTGGCATCCCAATCAATTTTCCTCGTGCGCAGCCCACCTCCCCCTCTCACCTGAAAATGGCGTAACCCATATGCCTGTATCCTTGATCTCGAACGGAATTTTGTCCTCTATAATATGCCACTCGAAATCCGGAACCTATCCATCGTATCCGTCAGTCCCTCAGCACTTCAGATTCTGATAAACGCACATCGCCCCCTCCTGACGCATATTCTTTCGCCACCAAGTACGGAAATGCCCTCTGAATTTCTCTAAATGTGCCTTGCGAAACATAGACATCTATATGTTCCTGTATTGCGCTTCCCAGTGTCCATCCTGTGCAATGTCCGGTTCGTCTCATGAGGTAAACAACATCATGTACTTTCTAGGGCCAGGAAACGATATTCACCTCGCAGATCATCTAGTCCGTTGATCGCTGCACCATCGTTTATCACCCTCCTTTGCTATTTCATTCTTCGAAATAAACTAGACCCACCGTCAGCGTGTGCGTGAGTAATAAGCACAGCGTCAATCTCTCGTAGTCCATACTTCGGAAACCATTCTACCGCGGCAGCCTGAAAGTTCTTGCCTACGTCTATGACCAGCGTCCTGTTTCAAACATATAGATGGTCATTCACCAGACAATCCACGCAGAAAAGTAACACCCACGTCGTCTTCCTATTTTTGCCCCCATTCACCCGAACCACAGCGGAAGTATTTCGTCTGATGTTCTTCTTTCCCTCTGGCCTAAGCGTCGAGTGGCAAGTTCTACAATGTTCTTTGCTCGGTGGTGCCGTCAAGCAACCCAAGTTTGGTACCGAGGACGATGTGCCCGTCCCGAGGAAAATAAGTTCAATGTCTACATTGCCAGTGGTACCATTCTCGGTTGCCGATGGAGGGGTTGACTCTTCATCTGCCCTGGAAATATTTCCGTTAGCGTGGGTGGTCAGAGTATCTGCGAATTCAGCAGAAATCATATGGTATCGAGTGGAATCGATTGGGTCCAAGTTTCTAATGGCAGTTTAATCGGATACAGGGCAGAGCGTCACCAAGGTTTTTCATGCAAAAGTTATGTAATAGTTTAGACGCATTCAAACTTATTCGATCTCCCCATCTCTGCAACGAACATGTATTCGACGACCAAATTGATTTGGACACCATCCTTGGATATAAAAGCATAACCAAGCCAGGTGATGCGCGGAAACAACATGGGACATAGTCATGCCTCATTTCGTGAATACTAGTACGATGCGTCAGATTTGAATTCAAGAAAATAGATCCGGTTACCTACTGGAAACCACATCTTCGTCTTGTACTTGATGATTCAAACTGACCTTTTGCGCATGGGGTGCAAATTTTGACGACCGTCCCTGGACGCACACAAAGTCAGTTGCAGGGGAAGATTGTCGGATTGTGCATACCCTAAGATTACAAACTTGATAAATTATGTCGATGGCATCGAAGAGTGGGGGAACTTACCAAACGAGCCCGTATCGGAAATTTGTGGCAAGCGATTTGTGGATGCCCAGACAGACATCCTGCGAAATGTCATATTAAAGGAGGAAAATTACGTTTCTCATGATCTATGCCAAAATCAGCGCAGTAGTGCCTACCTCAATCGTAGCGCCTCTCCGTAGGCACACAGGGTCTGACAAATCAGGACGTTCCCCACGTTTCTTCGTATAAACTTTGACGAGACCGAGACTCTCCCATATGCGCTCAATTAAGAAGTCAAGACTGGGCATCAAAGGCAATTAAATCGAAAAACGGGTAAAAAATCCGAACCGGGTACGTACTTCAAGTCCAGTTCGCAACTGATGACAACCGTGTTCTCCGTTCGGGCAAGCTTGTCTACCTGCCTTGGAGTGTAAATGTGATCACTCCTCTCGAGAAATAAAAGTCCCCCTACAAGTTCCAAGCTAATTGCATCTATCTTGTTGTAAACATCTGCAGTAAATACGTCAACAGAAAGGGTCCTGAATATGTACGTGAAAGACTCACAGAGACATGGAATATATTTACGGGTACCTGAAGCAGTTCAGACTGCTCTTTAAATTGCTTGTTCAATGAGCTTACCGATTAACACATCTATGAACTCATCCGTGGTGATCTAGAAGATCGGCGGCTCAAACGTCGGCATCAAGAGTGAGTCAGATATGTGGGCCTTACGTCCTCTCGAATCATGACATCACAGTTGTGTAGTTTGTCTGGAGGCAATGAGCTATGGTCCGATGTCATGTGAGTTGGACATACAGCTTGCAAGGATTGTCCGTATGGTTTTCTCGTCGGTTTTGGTCAACTTCACGGTTGTGTTAAGCTTGAGAAGGAAGTAAGTGTGCGCCATTGTCGACACAGGTGGTACAATACCGTTATCTGTCCACCTAGTTTCAGCTATTGTAGAATGATAAAGACAACTATTCACTCCACCAGTAGTCTTGCGTTTGAATACAACATCAGGTTTCCGCTTGTTCAGCCGGATACCTACTGCATCGAGTTCAATTTCTAAAAGGCGCTTCTGCTCCTCAGACTTTGTTGTATCAAGCATGATAAGTATAAGATCGGCAGTCTTCGCAGCTGGCTTGACATGAGGTGTGTACCAAGTTGTTGAGAGCCGACACTCACTTGCAACCACTTGTCGACCTCGGCCCCGGCCTTTTGCGCCAATAAGGAAGTGAACGAGAAAAATAAGATTTCTCTTACCTTGGCTAGCACCTTCCACGATTCCGGGCAGATCGAGAAGTTGGATGCGGGCACCCTGATACTCAATCACACCAGGAATGGCAGTGAGGGTAGTAAACTCATAGGCTGCGGTTTCTGAAGCTGTGTGTGTGCACTTGCTAAGGAGCGTTGACTATATCAGCTGACATCAGGCCAACCGATGCGACATACAAGCTAAAGGACGAGCCTTTCCGACGGACGGGAAGCCGATGAGTGCGACACGAGCATCACCGGACTTTTGAACATCGAAACCAACGCCTGCGGGTCCAGATTTCGAGGCTGGTTCAAGGAGCTGGGCACGATAGCGTGCAAGCTTTGCCTTGAGGAGACCAAGGTGGTATTCTGTCGCCTAGTCGGAAGAAGTGTCAGATAATCTGACAAAGTCCTATTTTAAATGGAAAACCTTGTTCTTCTGAGCTGTCGGATGGAGGCCATGAGTGTTGGGCTGGCGACAGAGTAAGGGACATACTCCTCGCCATCTCCTCTTGATAATTCGGTCACAATCAGATATTCCCAGTACAATGATGGGCACGCACCCTCGATCTCTTTGATCTGCATGGATTAAGACAAGGATTGCAAGACGTGTGTGTGAATACGGACCTTTTCTACGATACCCATGATGGCTGCGGTGACCCAAGTGCTAGTTGGTGTCGAGGAGGGTTATGATACTCCAAACCACGTGATCCATATATAAGGGATGTCTTGCAAGGAGTGACAAAGACCCGACGATGACCAGCATCCGACGAGGAATGTCGCATCAGCCGTCGCTGTTCTCGCTCGAGGAGCAGGACTCCAACGACGGCGACGAACCCGACTGGGAACCTCTGCCAATCTCAAGACCGCACTCTTCTACGTCTTCATTGCTCTCCTCTTCCATAAATACCTCCTTGCGTAGCAGAGGCAAGGGCCGTCAGTCGAGGAGTGCATTTTCTTCGGGATCAGCATCCAACATAATATCCACAAGCTATAATCCTTCACACAACCCTCCGAAGTACTCTGATATTTACTCCCAATTCGTTAAGCGCTACAGGTCCGAGCCGGGCCTCGACGACGATCCAAGGAATGACCCAGACTCAAACTATTTCCAAAGGGGGCTGGGTCAACTCATAGACGCAGGCGACAGTGACGATGAAGACCTCAATCGCTCAGGTCTTGCTGGTGGAGACGCATTCGATCGTTTCTCGGCCCTCATGCTGGAGTCTGATCCAATCGAGCCTACAACGGTGGAAGATCGCCAACGTTTGGAGTGGCAGACCATGCTCGCTTCTGTCCTCGATGGTGATGTACTCAGATCCGAGAAGACCCGCATTGCTGTCGCACTCGAATCATCTAGTGAGGAACACAACAATATCCACCTCAACATCTGGCTCGGATTGCACGCAAAGTTCTCTGGAAGGAAGGAAGCAGAAGAGCGCAGGCACTTCGAGGAAAGGAGGATGCGCATTGTAGATCCCGTTATAGAGGAGATAAACGCTTTCAAGCTCAAAGACGAGGAACGCGATCCAACCATAGCTTTGCAGCGAGTCAGCTCTCTCCTTTGTAGACTTGAGGCAGCTCAGTCCCTTTACCCAACCCTCAAGGCTTTCTATGCAGACAAGGTTGCTGCGTCGGAGCAACAGTTCCAGGCTCGTTGCGACACTCTTAACACATGGTCAACCGTCCTCATGTCCTTGCGTCGTCACATCGCCCTTTTGCAAAGATGGACAGGGAGCGAGTCACTTGATGTGACGAAACCGATTTCTAGCTTCGACGTCTACCCTCGTCTCCAAGCCAACGGCTCCTCCAAGCAAACACAGGACTGTAGCACGTTCATTGAACGCCTTCTCAAAGAAGATTCCATTCAGAAGACTTTTGAAAAGGGATTCCTGACTACCGTACACGCTTTCATTGGCACTGCTCGTGACGCCCAAGTCAATCTTTCTTCCTTCTTCGAAGAGATGAACCTCCCCACTTTTGAAACTGAACTGGTGCCCCTCATCACATTCCCCACGAAACTTGCCCAGGCGTGTTTACGTGTGCGCCTTGACTATGTGCAGAAACTCAAAGACCCCGAAGTCCTCATCATCGACCAGGTCACAGAAGATGTAAAGATTAGTCTGGGGTTAGCTTGTACACTCAAGAGGCAGTACGAGGCGTTTCTTGCCCCCGATCCCGGGGGGAAGTGGAACTTACCCCGATGCATAAGTGAAGATTATGATACTACGATTCTCGAGGCCTTGTCGATATTCTTCAGGCTCATTCACTGGAAACTTAAGAGCGGTGTCAAAGGCATCTACTTCAAGGAAACAGATGTCATTGATTCTCAGTGGGCAACGTTCAACGATGTCAGCATGACTGTCATTGGCGCTTCCGCTGTGGTAGCTGAGCAGGTTTGGTGCGTGTTGCGATTTCGCTGAAAGGTTGTGACCGACTGATATCCCATAGTTCGTTGACCAATCGACTAATGGTTCGAGTTGCGAACTACTTCGAGACTCAAGTCCGCCTCCCTTCCTCCGCAAATGGACAGGTGCATAAGGCCTCCAATCCAGTCCTCCAAGGTGATGTCATCGCCAGCACCGGTCATATGACCCACGAACAGAAAGTCAACTGGTATGGCAAGATATTAGACAATGTCAGGTTGCGATACCGTAAACTTCAACGTTTTGCAAGGTTCGTGTGTGTGCCACCTTCAAGATTTTTCTAACCCTGCAGCTTACAGGGCACTTACGCAAAGAATAAGCAATTCTGCGGAATACAACCTTGAAAACGTCCCTCTTGAGCAATTTATAAACGCTTTGGTCGCAACAGACCACTTCCTCGTCTACACCCAGACCTACGAAGAAGACGGTACTTATATAATAGCTTCCAGTGCGCTCCGAGATCGCCCCGAGGCTATTCGTCGCATTCTTCTTGAATCTTTCCACGTCAACGAAGCTGTCAGCGACGACGAGGCTTTGCCACATCCCGTTCTCGACAATGTTGTAGAGTATGCGGACAGCGATGAGGGTGAGGAGGCGGAGTACCTTTTGCTGTTGTCTCCTCGCAACCCATTCATTTGGAATGGGCTGGTTCTCATGCTAGAGTTGCCGAGAATAGAACTCGATATGAAGGATAATCGAGTGAGGCTGGTTGCGGATGGGACAATGCGTCGACTCGCGTTAGCGAGACAGCAATTCGCCGACATCTTTATTCCCGTTGATGAAGACGACGAGTTGCTCGAGGCCGTTCTCGCACCCCCACCTTGTATAGTCGAGCAGCAGGCACATATACCAGCCGTCAATCGTGAATTGCGCAAGATTTCTCGTGCAACGAACAAGCTCGCTGACTCTATTGTTGATTCGGTCCATCATGTACGCAACTCCCTGCGAAACGCTGCCCGACACCAGGAGTTACTCGAGAACTGGTACTTGTTCGCATCTGAACACGGTCAGCACGCGCAGATGCATATGGATCGTTCCACAATGACAAAATTCAATCGTTCGCTCATTCGACTTGCTATCTCCTGGGTTTCTTTCATTTGCGATGACTGCGATCCTACCAACCAGAAGACCTTCAAGTGGGCCGTTAACGCGCTTGAATTTACGCTACATCGCACGAGGAGGAGCAATATTCTCCACATGTCAAGCGATCAATTTGAAATGCTTCGACAAAAAGTAGCAAGTTGTATGACACTACTGATCAGCCATTTTGATATTTTAGGGGCCCGGTCGACTCTGGAGGCGCGCAAGGAGAAAGAACGGCAAGAGGAGTTGCTCCGCGAGCAAGCATCTATCGCCACGGAGGATGACCCACTCCTGCAGCGTTCGCAGTCTCCCATCAATGACGACTACATTATCTCCTCCGGTACTTATGCATACACAGCAGCGCATATTCGCGTCTTCTGGGAAAGAACTTCCAAGGCGCTTGAGGCTCCCGAAAAGGAGCGCGAGCAGACGGGTTCAGAGAACCGTTTAATTGGACGCGTGCTCGACGACGAGAAGTTGGAGGATCGATCCCTGGTCTTCCTTGCTTCTTCCAGCTCAAATATCTCTATCCGTTGGCAGCAGCGGCGCTTCATTGGTGCTGGAGCATTCGGCTCCGTTTATCTTGCTGTCAACCTCGATTCAGGGTCCCTCATGGCTGTTAAGGAGATTAAGTTCCAGGAGCTATCTGGGCTACCCAATCTATACTCTCAGATCAAAGATGAACTCAGTATCATGGAGATGCTGCACCATCCAAATGTCGTCGAGTACTACGGCATTGAGGTGCACCGGGACAAGGTATACATCTTCGAAGAGTATTGCCAAGGAGGGAGCCTTGCAGCGTTGTTGGAACACGGGCGGATCGAGGATGAGAGTATCATCCAGTTGTACACCATGCAAATGCTGGAAGGCCTTGCATATCTCCACTCGAAAGGCATTGTGCATCGTGATATCAAACCCGACAGTGTGTCATCCTACCCTTGATAGCCAATGTCGAAGGCTTACCTGCTTCCCAGACATTCTCCTTGATCACAGAGGGGTCATTAAATATGTCGACTTTGGAGCGTCGAAAATCCTTGCTAAAAATCGCACGATGCAACGATCTCGCCGTGGTTCGGACATGGTCAATTTAGCTAAAGCTGGTGGACTTGGTGGTGGACTCGGGATGAACAACAGCCTGACGGGTACGCCGATGTACATGTCTCCCGAGGTCATCAAAAGTGACAGACGAGGTCGTCACGGAGCGATGGATGTATGGTCCTTGGGCTGTGTTGTGCTTGAGTTTGCTACGGGTAAGAAGCCGTGGAGTAACCTCGACAACGAATGGTACGCTCTTTATCTCATTGACATTCGTTCACTGTATTTTCTCATGACATATCTCAAGGGCAATTATGTTTCACATCGGGGTCGCTACCCAACACCCTCCTCTACCAGAACCGGGCCAACTGAGCGATCTCGGAATTAACTTCATCAAACAATGTCTGACTATCGATCCAGTTCTGCGCCCCACAGCGGTTGAGCTCTTGGATCACCCGTGGATGCTCCAGTTCGGCGAGACCCTCCTGGGCATTGGTGACGGGGAACTCACCCCCACTCCACCTGTTGAGATACCTCACGAAGAAAGATGTGCAATGGCTTCGACTGCGAAGCCGGCTGCTATCGTCCAGGAAAGGAAGGTTGAAGCTATACAGATACCCTCACCCGTGTCATCCTCTACTGGAGAGCGAACCCCTGATAGTGATTGAGGACGTCCCCCTTGTATTTGTCTTTAAGCGCGGTCTATCTTGATTTGGACCTTTTTTCTCCAAGTTTTCACCACACCTTGTAGCACTCACACAAACCGCTTGTTCAGCATCTCTTGTAACATAGCTTTCATTGCTTAGCCTTCAATGTACATGAATGAATTCTCCTCGAATGAAATGCGACCGATACTCCTGCGGTTGCACAAATGTATTAAGTACAATCACGGCACAGAGTAAACAGAACACATCCATGCATCGACCGACTACTCAATACCCCAGTGCTTATCATCGGTGTGCTCACCACTACCACTGATTGAGATGTCAACACTGCCCTGATAAACGGGCGGACATGTACGCTCAGATGGGGCGCGAGTTATTGCTGGGGATAGTTGCTGGAGGGACGATTGGCCCACCAACCTCATAGGTTCTGCAGAGCGTGGCGCAGCATTCTGAGCAGACATCTGTGGTAGGGGAGGGACTTTTATCCCTGAACCGAAGGAAACGGGAAAGGTTGGCTCGCTGTTTGACGGGAAACCCGTTTTTTCTGGGTCGCCTACGATAACTGGCTCAAAACCCTCTTCAATAGGCTCCTGTGCCTTTACTGTGGCGCCTAAAATAAGAAGAGCGCGGTTTACGAAGGTCGGCCACGCACAATAGTTAAGCAATCCTTTGCCAAAATTTAAACGGCATATAACGCCCAGTATGAGCGTGAGCAATGTGAAGAAAACAGAGGCCGTCGTCATCACTCCGAAGAACGCCCAGGTCATGTAAGTCCAGCGGAAAGTCGGGGAATGAAACATGGCACCCCAGCCAGCGAGGTAACCCAAACACAAAAGGAGGAAGATGAGCGCATCTGTTTTTCGCTCCCGCCTCATGGAATACCAACCCTGTGGACAATTTGTTTAGCAGGAAGCATAATTTTGAGGTTGAGCTCTCACAAAGGCAAGCCAGAGAGGAAGTAGCTACGGCAGGATTGTCAGTCAGCGGTCGGTCAACAAAGATGCCTTCAGTGCTCACGATGAGAGTAACGATTACAAAAGGCCGATACAGCGGCGAGGTTGCCAGATGACCAATAGCGCCGTTCCAGAGCTGATCAAGCCACAACGCTATCGAAGTCACGATAAAGAATAAGGAGAGTTGAATGATGATCGACAACATCAGCACAATTTTGTAGATGCGACTGATAGTAAGAGATGGGCCGACACGCTTGAACGTTTGCCAACCAAACGACTGAGAATAGTTTTTTGTTGGTGCAAGTTCAGCTTAGGTAACTTCGAGCGGGAGGGGAAGAACCGAACCTTTGCCAGCTTCCACGATAGAAAAGCATAGACCAACAAAGCCACAGCGTTCAATACCAAGCTTGGGATCTCAGCGGCCGAACGAGACTGCCAGTAAGTCGGAAGGAGGTTGATGGGGTGACAGGCTCCATTTGTGGTTACCTCGGCGAAATCACTGTGAAAGTGGACAGTATCAAATATCTGGAATCCCGACCATCCAGTAGCCACTAGATGGGTCAAGAGGGTGGTCATACTGAATATGATCTTAGGTTCTAACAGGATGTTCATCTGATACGGTCCTCACGTGTGCGGAACTGATTCGTTCAGAATCTATACAAAATCAGATCATGTGAATTTCTGCAACTGGATCAATGCTGACTGCAACAATTGACATCCCTAATACCCAGATCTGGAACATGATAAAAGTGAGGTCCTCCCTCTCAGTGTTTCGAAGACTAGAAACGCTCTTTTGAAAAA
>JBBPRT010000206.1:0-17184 GCA_038093175.1 Boletus hoseneyae
TGGCAGGCGGTGGAGGGGAAAAACCCTGGCTCATACTCGCAGGTGCAACTGAGCCTGAGCATCCTTGGAGTCAGATTGGCGTTCATACTGGACGATTATCGATCAGCACCTATGCAACAAAAATGCGAGAAGACTCACGCTTCCTCCCAGATTTTTCTGCTCTCTTTCTCGTCGTTGTGTTGTCCCGCCGACTGGCGCTGTGCCAGTGCCAGTGGGTCTCTCAGCTTGCACCCCATACATAGGCCTCCCCCTCAGCGTCGTCGTCGTCGTCGTCGTCCCACATCACGCAGGACCCTGGCCATCTGCTTCACGTTCGGGGTTCGCTTCATAAATCCCGACCCGACCCGTCCGAGTCACCATCCTCTTAACATTGAACGCCGCGTGTTGGATCGACGGAATGAAGTCATATCGACAAACGAACCACACAACGAGTTATTACTGGTTCAAGTTGATCACACACGCCACTCTCGTGAGTCGTCTTTGCCATCGAGTCGACGTTTCAGCAGGGCCCTCCACCGACGAAATACGTACCTACACGCAGATACGATGCGATATGGAATGTGTCGGTCCGTCTCTGTGACTTGTTGCAGAGAAAAATCCCGTTTAGTCTGATTCACGGAGTTGACAGAACAGGCGCAAAAGGCCTCTGACACATTCGCATGACAAAGCTGAGCGCAGTTTTGCAAATACTACTCGTACAAAGACCCACTCGGCGCGTTCACCGCGATTCCTGTAAATTGCGTCATGCTTCTCTCGTGAGGTCGGCGACTTGGTACAGGTACGTCCCAAGCACTTTGGTCTGCCCAAACACGCCATCAAGACCCGATCGCAGTTATAACAGCAATCAAACAATCAAATGCTGACGTACCCCTTCAATAAAATTGGGAATGTCCAACTTTTCGTTGGTCGAGCTACACAAGTCATACAGACACGTGTGAGCCAGCCACGACGACGACAAGGACGGAAGAACACGTACTGCGCCCCGTCGTCCGCTCTGCCCATCGGGAGTAACAACACGTTCACCCCCAATTTCTCCGCAAAGGTGAGCGTCACGGGAATCGACCCCCCATGGCGCGCGTAATCCGGCGACCTGTGCCAGACCGCCTAGTTCGCCCCGTCGACACGTCGACTCAGACCCACTTTGCGACGAGAGCGCATGCGGCACGCACCTCGATCGCTTTTCGCGCAGCTTCAAAGTTCCAGTGGTTGACATCCGCCACCCAGGGCTTGCCCCCGTGGAGATACTCGACCTGCAGCTTGTTCTTGCTGTTCAACTTGGCGAATTCGGATTCAATGTACGCCGTCACGAGCGGGATGACCAACTCGGGCGTTTGCGGCGGGACGAGGCTGTATCGGTCGATAAGTGGCACGGTTGATCGCTCGGTACCGGCATGGCATGACAGGTACGTACCGAAGACTAAACTTGCCCGCCACTTTGGAGGGAATGACGGTCTTGCAACCTGGTTCGGAGAAGGCACCTTGGATGCCGTGCAGGGAAAGCGACGGGTTGCGCATGCGGCCCATAATCAGCGTTTCTTTATGGTCCGACAACGCAATCTGGACATTCATGAGTTGCCAACCCCGGGCGCTTGAAAGAAGAATGAAGGAATCGTCATACCGATGCGCCGACTGCTTCTGCAACATCCGCGACGCAAAAGTCCATCTTGGTGTACAATTTGCTAAATGGACAGACAAATGCGTAAGGAGGTTCGACGACCGTAAAGAGGCGAGGTTACATTTCGCCCTCTTCTGGAGGTGGGACCATCGCTTCGATGCCGGGAATGAGGATGTGGCCGTTGTGATCGACGAGTTTGCTCATGAGCTTGATGAGGTCCGTCATTGGCTCGTGAACCATGCGTCCGAACAGCCCAGAGTGCAGGTCCTGGCCAGGACCCGACACATGGATAGCAAAGTAGGCGATCCCACGCAGGCCATAGGTCAACGTAGGTGTACGTGTATTCAACCAACAATTGTCCGACTGCGCCAAGCCGTCTCAGGAGCTGGGTTGCAAGCGACAGTGGAAAAATAAATGGGTAACTTGGACGTACGATGCACACGCAGTCGACGTCCTTGAACCATTCGCCCTCGGCGACCTCCTTCTCGATCAGCTCGTCCAGACCCTTGCTCCCGCTCTCCTCCATCCCTTCAAAGCAGAACCGGAGATTGACGGGGAGCTCGAGGCGCTGGGCGTGGTGTGCCTCGAGCACGCTGAGCCAGCCCATGACCGGGCCCTTGTCGTCTGTCGACCCACGGCCGTACAGCTTCTCGTCCCTCTCTACGAGCGTGAACGGGTCTGTCGCCCATCCGTCTGATCGGAGTGCCTAATACATCAATTCAGTAAGAGTATGCAAGGTTCTCAAGGCTCGGAGAGAACTCACGGGTTGTACGTCATAGTGCCCATAAATCAACACCGTCTTCTTCTTCGGATCTTTGCCCAGCTCGCCGAGGATGACAGGCGGCAAGCTCAGGCGCTTTCCCTGTAACGCCTGCTCTCCGAGCTCTTTGAGCACCGTCTTCACCCCGAGTGTGTTGAGCTGCTTTTCGAGCCAGTGGCCCATCGCGATTGTCTCGCTGCGGTAGGCTGCATCCGCGCTGATACTGTCGTGTCAAGTTTGCGCGATCGTCAGCAAGCAGAGGAAACAAATGATACAATGCAGCCCCATGCGCATTAGAGAGATGGAGTATGTACCTCTTGATCTGGATCGCGTCAGCAAGACGCTGGACGATGCTCGCCTTGTGCGTGTCGATGTAGTTCAAGAAATCCGGATGGACGGTCATGGTAGAACTGCTATTACTATGGATTGATATCTGCTGCGATTCTTGTACTGTGTGGGTTCACGAGCTCACCGGGTGCATGTGGCCTTGTCCTCGCATGGCTAGATAACGACCAATCACGACAGACGCTCTCACAGACATATTTAGTGACCGTTGTTGGTCGCCCGTTCCATACTCAGCGTGTCTTCGAGAAGCAAGTAGTCCCCCGTCTCACGTTCTCCCATAAAGCAAGATTGGACGTGGCTCACACGCCAAACTCGGTCAGGCTTGATAGATGGAAACCACCGTGCGTTTTCGGGACAAAAGCATTGTGAACACGGTGCTTCCCGTCGAACACGAAGCTGAATTCTAACTTCATAATTGTGACGGGTATCCGTACGAATGACGTTACGTGTAACACACGCACGATGTTTGAAAACGCCAACTTTGAAGACAAATACTAATAACCCTGGACTCTCCGGGGTTCCTGCAGGAACCGTGAGTAATCGATCAAGTTGGCGCCGTAAGCAGTGATGTGCCAAACGTTACTCCTGCGCCCAGCAGGCCGTGATGTTCAGGATGGAGCTATCACTTCGATACTAGTTGGGGTAAGGTAACCTGAGTGATGCGTTAATGAGCAGCCAAGGTGTCATGATATTACAGTATACACGACCTTGCCCGTCAGGGGATCTCCAGGTACAGATCGTTCACGTAGCAACGAATTGTCTTTCGGATCAAGCAGACCGTGGATGTTTGAGTGGGGGGTGACGCGTGCCGATCACCTGGGTCACGAGGACCATAGAAAGTGGAGTGAGCACCCTGTTGTCTGGTCTAATGATGAGTCCCTTGTAAAGTCGCATCTCGTATTGCGTGGCAACTCCCGTTTGTCTGCTGGCTCGTGATACGCCAGTGAAGAGTATCAACCCCATTTGTCCCCTCCATACGGTTTGGTGTGATCCACGTAGTATGATTCGGTATCGACTCTACTATTGCGGGGGGTGGGTTCACTGGTCCGCAAACTGAAATGGTGTTTCTCCCGACAGAATGAAGTACGTAGATCGCAAGGTTCTGTGCGGGAAACGAGAGATCGTCTTCAAGGTACCTTCGCGGCAGCTCCGCTATGTTCAGCAAGCTCGTCGACAATAATCTGAGATCGACTGCTGGCGCCAAATTCCTAAACTGGGAAAGATCCTTGTCCCAGTGGCACAAGTCCCGGACAACATGATTGAGGATATCCACAAGCAGGGTTGCACCTTGAGTGTACAACACAGGAAATGATCAACGTGACTGGGTAGCGATATGTAACGGCGTTTCTCCCGCGTCGTTTTGGGAATCGACAATCTACCCATATTCAACCAACAGCCATAGAATGTTTCGAATGGGCTCGTCTGACGGGGTTAAAATAGGTGACGTGATCGGAGAGGAGGTGAAGTGCGTTTCAACCCTCAGCATCCTGTACATTTGTAACAGTGTCATTTGCAATAAGAAGCGCAACATGCAGGGCAGGTAGCGCTTACAATGACTCGATTAATAAAAGCAGGACATGTCATCTTTGAAAATTGGTATCACCGCCTGTAACCTGTTTGACATGATCTCTTTTTTCCACCTAGAGTTGCTCATTTGAAAAACTGACAGTCATTCAAGTTTTTGATAGGGGATGCTGTGGAGACTTACGATCAAGAATGAAACCCGGTTAGGCTACCGCAGACCCTCTGAGAAATAGAGTGTTAGTTGCGTAGGCAAAAAAGTCCCTCGGGCCGCTAATGCACCCAATGAACAAGCCTAATAAGGCCTGGCATAGGATTACCGTCGTCAAGTCTTCTTAGGCTTGTCTCCATGCTGAACCCCAGCAGCAGCAAAAAGCCCAAATGTACGTGGCAGAAGGTGACCCCGAAACCGAGTAGACATGGGGTAGTGGTAAGATGACGTTTGGTGTTCATTTACTTGTGATGTCCCTCGTAAAATTGTATCCCGCTTCTTGTAAGAGAGTCACTGTGCCCATGAATGGAGACCGCAACCACATGCAAAGACGATGAAGTATACCGTTTCCTTCCGCATCTCCACAGTATAGTTTCGTATGATTCACGTTGCGTGGGCAAGAGTGACAGAGGCTACAGCGCCATAACAAGCCGTGTAAGAGATCTGCGTGCGATATGGCGCCCAAACGGTTTTATGTCGATGGCGCATAACATCTGGCCATAAGTATCGTATGGCGTGGCAGGAAGGGTGTCCAGCACTTCGTAAAACATCCCAGACAGAGTAACAGTCATCAAACTGGTCCAACTGGCATTGCAACCTACGTGCCACCAAAGGAAATCAGGCATGAGTGTGCTGGAAGAAGATAACGGATACATTCCATCAACCTTCATTAGTACGCCCTGAATCTCATCGATGTCACAGTTAAAGTACGCGGACGTTTCGTTGTCTGCCAACTCTCCCTTTGAAAACTAACATCAATCACTGCGGACCTACGCCAAGTGGATGAATTGTAAATTATTCAGTGCAAAGGACTACATACGCCAGGACAGACTTGCCCATACCGGCGGCGGCGGCCAGCTAATGAACGGTCAGTTTGCAATGTTCTGGTATCCGTGCAAACATTGCCTACCATTTCCGTGAAGCCAGAGGAAGATCGTGAAGGATTTGCGCCAGTCGAAATAAAGCTGTTCCTTGGATAACCATTTGCCCATCGTCTTCTGCCGTTGCTGTTCGGCAGTATCTTCATGTTTGTGTGCAATTAAGCCCGCCCAACCACCGAAGGAGCTCAGCTGAATGCAATGTATACTTGAGTCCCACCTTCAAAATAACAAGGTATTGCTTACGCTTCACAACACCAAGGTCAATGGTCTTCCTCATAACTGTGTTCAATCCTACAGATTCCCTGCCAAGAATGTCAGATGAGTCAAACGCCGTTACTCACAAGACGTCAATGGTCATGAAAGTAGGGCATGCATACTTCAAAGGGTCGTGTCAATACTTGTATCTTGTTCTCCATAGGAACATCCTCCCTAGCTTGTTCCGCCCCCCTGTCTCCTCTTGTCTCTCCAGCCAGCGCGACAACCCCTCCAGCTCAGCCTTGCACTTCTCCGGAGGACCATCATCCCTTGAACCAGAGATTTATCAAGGCGGGGTCCGCAACGAATGTTCCACGACGCTCTCGATGACCGTCCGTGTAACAGTCACGAAGGTGAGACTCGTTGCTTCTAATAATATCATGCCAAGAGGATAAGCAGATACACTGTACCAAGAGATTCCGCGAGTCCCTGGATCGACGGTCGACCTGTCGCAAAAAGGTTGTACGCAGTGCAGAGCGATGAAGCTTGAGAGTGACATAAGCATGTACAATAACAAGTTTGGTGACCAGCGTCTAATCACTGAGGGACTCCTCAAGCTCCTTGAAGCTCGACTCGTTGCACCAAGCCTTGTAACTTAGATGTTTCTGTCCAGCGCAGTCAAACGCGCCTCCACGGGTTGTCAGCGAACGTCCGCTGGCTTGAGATTTGTCTCGCCTTCGCATCCTGGTCGGTATTACTCCACTCAATCCAACTTTGTGCGCATCGTCGAAGTCGGCCCGCGTGATGGCCTCCAGAACGAACCGCAGCCAATTCCTCCTCCCATCAAAGCAGAATTGATCAACCGACTCGGGCAGGCGGGACTGCGGAACATTGAAGCAGGAAGTTTCGTCAGTCCGAAATGGGTACCTCAGGTCCGTCACTCTCGATACCATTGTTACATCCGTCTTGACCCAACATGTCAATAGATGGCAGGAACGGCGGAGGTCCTTTCTCTTGTCGATCCCATTTCAAACGTCGACCTTTCTGTACTCGTCCCGAATGGCAAAGGTCTTGACGAAGTCTTCCGCATTCTCTCCTCTCCCGATTCCGCTGCAAAACCTCCACCGCCAGTTACAGAAGTAGCGATATTCACTGCTGCAACGGACGCATTTTCACGAGCTAATACCAATGTAACAGTATCGGAATCTTTGGCCCGTCTTGACCCCGTAGTCCGCACTGCCCGTGCTAAAGGGCTCGGAGTACGCGGATATGTCTCTGTCATTGTTTCATGTCCATATTCCGGACGTGTGGATCCGCGCAGAGTCCGAGACGTCTCAAGAGAACTGCTCCAGATGGGCTGTTACGAGGTCAGCCTGGGAGATACTACGGGCACTGGCACGCCAGCCAGCATACTTGCAGTACTGGAAGAAGTTTGCAAAGAAATAGACCCAAGCAAACTTGCGGGACACGTAAGCACCCGTCTTCTTGCGTTCCTGTATCAGTGTCGATTATATGCAACGTGGTTCACATAGTTCCACGATACAAACGGAACAGCGCTTGCCAACATATTCGCCGCACTCGATATGGGCTTGCGTTCATTCGATGCCTCTGTTGGTGGACTTGGCGGGTGTCCTTATTCCCCTGGAGCCACCGGAAACGTCACTACCGAGGATGTCGTATATGCCCTCACCGGCGAGTCTTTCTGCGGTGGCGTCGGAGGGCCATATTCGGGTCAGCCTACATCTCACTTGTGCCACCCTGTACATACTGATTCCCGCCTCGTCTTTTAGCGCATTCACGTGGATCACCACACATTTCCCGTCCGAAATGGGACGTTGGTTCAATATCTCTTCCGTTGCTCGCTGAAACGGGTGCTTGGGTCTCCAAGATACTCGGAAGGGAGAGCACAAGTCGGGCAGGGCGTGCCTACCTCGCTCGAAAACGCCGGGAGCAGCAGCTGGCCGAAAAGGCATAGGCAATACTTTGAATTTGCTTATCGCTGGATGCACATTGAATGAACATCAAGAGCACAATACCGTTGGTGGAGAGACTGGGCAGCAACGTCATGGACTGATCTGTATTTCTCATTATCAGCTCGATTTCGTAGTTCAGGGCAGCATTCTTCGCTATCTCATATACGAACCTGTACTATCTCCAGTTTGTTATCAAGACCTTCAGCAATCGACATGGGGGTTGTCAGATTGGATTTCACTGAGTTTGTTGAAAGGTGGAAGTTTCTTCTCCCATCCCGTCGTATCACGGATGCCCACTTGTCCCACATTTCATAGGACACGGATCTTCACACAGTCGTTGCACGGCCGAAAAGCTGGATCGATCGTCGCGCCCAATTACAACCATGTTCACTCTACCAACTTGGCACAACGCTAGTCTGCCAGTGGTCACCAAACTAGCACAGCACATGGTTCGCGCCCATTCAGGTCGCCATTAAACGTTAAATTTATCCTGTCCCACCAACATTAATAAAAGCGAATCTTTATCTTTGTGTTACTTCAATCCACCCCAGTCTTCGTCATCGGCTCTCATTCGGCGCCTTGTAAGTTTAAATCGCATGATCCCCAGGCTACGACACCGGTAGGGGCTTTTGTCGGAACCCATATCCGAGTCAGTACCTACCGCTCGGAATCGGAGCGCCGACAGTATCGATTGCTAGAAAAGAGAGTAATAAAACTCTAGAGCGCACCTCGGGGGGGATCGATAGCATACCCTGGTCCACAGGTGATCTGATACATCGTTGTTTGTGGGTGCATACTAGCAGCTGGATTTGAAAACGAGGGATTTCTTCTCTGATCACCGAGCTCAGTGATGTCGATGAAATCTCCATGGCATTCATGTACAGCGGAGTTTTAATTGTCCGCTGATGCCTTCCTCCGACCTTGGCAAGAGCAACCAAATGCCGAAGTGACTTCGCCAAGTCATTGCACCAGTCTATCACACTTCATTGACTGCCCCATGTTGCCATTAGTTTTGCATAGTAATCTGTTTCAAGCTTTATCAGTTCGTCTGGACAGTTTATATTAAGCGGATATTAATTAAAGGGCATTAGGACCAGGAAGTAGTATCATAATTAACCCGAGAAATAGCGACGTTCAGTGTTTGAATCAAGCTCTGAGCAGTTGCCGACATCTCCGAGCCATGGGTCATAGCCCCCTGGAATCTGTATCCTGGATAGTGTAGGTTGCGGCCGGAAGTGCTGTCTTTGGATTGATACTGTGCTTATATAGACTAGGCTCCAGCGAGGAGGTGCCGGTGTGTATACGGCAGGTATTAGTAATAATTACATTAACGCGGATTCGTGAATGGGAGGGACTCAGATAGAGAGAGGGGATGGGCAAGCACGTCTGGAAATATACCCCGCGCGCCGGTCCGAAGATCTTGCGCACAATTTGAACGTGCTCAGTCATTCATGATCGAAATAGAGAAACAAAAATTACTATGAAGCAAATGGAAGCGCAGCACTTAGCGCTCATGTCGTATTAGACTTCGAATACTCCCGAGACAGTACAACTGATAGTATGGAACAGAGGCTGAATCCTGGCTGATGAGACGAAATACAGCACATGCCAAATTTGGATGGTTTTACGTAATCGGATATCCGTACACAAAGAATCGCTGAATATCTGGGTTGGTATATAACTAACATTGTCTATTATCATAGTAAGTTGGCTGGTCCGCATCTAGTTCTCTTGTACTTGCGATCTATTCCTCACTTATCGTCGCTCATTCCATTCGTCGTATCCCACAGTGTGGGAAACGGGGTCCACGTGGAACAACAACGTTCCAACCTTTCTTGCTTCACCGGGAGTTTCAGGACCGGGCAACAACGTCAACTTGGTCTCAGGACGGAACACCAGCAGGTGCGTGGACCCGCCAAAGTGGAACGACCCGATTTCGTCTCCCTTCTTGACCCGATCCCCTTCCCTCACCGCGACTCTCGTCGTCGAGACCTCCCCAAGACCGACCCCGACGAAACACATCAACCCAATGTCGGGATTGTCCGATTCGATAAAAATGCAAGCACGCGTGGAAATGGCGGTGACAAATGCTTGTGAACGTGATATGACGTCCGGGTCAGGATCGTCGTCCAGACGCGCTGCGTAGTACGTGCCGGGCACAACGTACGTCCGCACCACGCGCCCATCGACGGGACTATGCCACCGGTGATAGTCAAGCGAGCTTAATATTGCCTGGTATACGGTCCCGTCGACGAATTGGGACGCGAGCGGGTCGTAGTTGAAGATATGGTCGAGGGAATACGGCATTTCCTTGAGCCAGAACTCGTCCTTTGCTTTTACGTTGGTGGAGACACGGTAGGTGATTGCCTCGCAGGGAGCATTGATGAACTCGGGGTTGTCCGGTGCAATTGTGGGACGGACACCCTCTCTGAAACGTCTGCCGAAGAAGTCGTCCCATGACCTGAAACCCATGTGTGGTTGATCTGGATAGCATACCCATGCCTGCTCAAAAGGCATGCCAAGGCGGTTAGCCTGTACTTTCAGGGCGTCTGGGCTGAGCCAGCCACCCTCTGTAGCGACCAAGACGTTGCGTGACCCTGGCGAAACGAGGAACCTGGTCCACTGGTCAAATATCTTGTGGAACATTGCATTCACTTTCGAGTTAGTGAACGCGCGGTAGCCAGCCTCGGTGTTGCAGAAAGGAGCAAGGGCGCCATACATGGGGACGCCGCTCACGAGAGGGCTGGTGTAACTGTACGTTGGCCCCTTGGTGATGGTCTTATCGAGAACTGCGAGGAGTTGCATGTAGTTCGTGATCTGATTCCGATGAATCAGCGAGGTGAGTACGATCAACGATTACTGCGCTGACCACTTACCGAGAGCTGGGTAGGATGAACCTGTCGGAACATTTCGTGGAAGTCTCTGAATATCTCGGCATCTTCCTCGATCAGTTTCTTGAACTCGAGAATTACGAGAGAGAGCTGCCTGTTGTCAATGGCCCCCGCTGGCGTGCAAACACCATTCTTGATGAGGTGCGCGAGCAAGTTGTCTTGGTCCGTCCGGATGACGGCGGGATCCTTGGGTAGCCACCGGGCTATGGTAAAGTGGTATGTGATATCAAGAGGCATGTTTATTCGACTGGTATTCCTAACAGTCATGCGGAGACCAAACTGATCGAACAGGACGACTTACAACGAGCGGGGCAAAGAGTGAGTGCTGAGGGAACAAAGGGCGTACA
The DNA here is from genome assembly GCA_038093175.1 of Boletus hoseneyae. Taxonomy (NCBI): domain Eukaryota; kingdom Fungi; phylum Basidiomycota; class Agaricomycetes; order Boletales; family Boletaceae; genus Boletus; species Boletus hoseneyae. The sequence continues at coordinate 10,740 of JBBPRT010000206.1, forward strand.
CCAGGAACCATTTTATACGCTGATGACGCCCAAGGTATCACACGCATGGCCAAACGGTATTACCGTTGAAAGGACCCGGGCACGTTATCCTCCGTGATTTTCCGTATGAGATCCAAGAGTCTGCTTTGAGTATTGGCGTTTATTCCACGGCGATTCCTTCATTAGTTTAAAGTAATGAAGTTGGTTCACCGCAGTACGACCCCAAGCTTCTGGAACGGCCGGCGAGAACGGCGGAACTGATGGAGGTGGCCCGACACCAGGGCATTTGCGCGATTGGCAGGGAGCAGGATCCTCTGGATTTGTTTGATTGTCCTATACAGGAGCAACCCGCAACGCAGGAACAGGCCGCGATTTCCTTTTTTCCCTAGGTATCATCATATTATGACTCAAGCTTTCTTAGGACGTGGCGGGATGGTGACGCTATCAGAGGCGACTATCGCACTCGTCCAAGATCTTGAGTTTAGCCCCATAACGCGATAACAAAGTTTTGTGACACATGGTCATACGACTCATACCGGAATATTAATCAGCCAATCACAGCGGTACTTGAGAAATCCCGTCCGCATCGGCGAGAGCCTCACTTCAGAACGGAACTAAGCAGAGTTAAGAGCACATATATGGTGTTTGCGGCCGTTCGGGGCACTCAGGACCCAGGACCAGTACTCAACGTTAGGACGACGGCTTGAAAGCATCCCAAGTATCTCGGCAAAGATCAACATAGATTCTCGATCGTCGGACCAGTTAGTATTACAACCATTTCACCACGGAAGATCAGAGTATTTGATTCATAGTGCCTAAACACGTGGTGTAAGCTGAAGGGAAGATATCGCGGTCACTACCAGTAACTGAAACGTTCTCTCCCCGAAGTTTGCGCATATCATGTACTTGTCCGTGCCCGACGTACCTCGGCCTACTGATCTAGCATGGTATGATATCGGTAACCGCGCCGGTACATGAGTTTTGGAAACTCGGCTCCCTACGAAGATGATAGACCCACCAACCACCTCCACGATCTGCGCAAACCCCGCACTTTGTGTTCCACATGGGCAGCTCGAGATCTGGTGGCCTGCAGCAGCCGTGGGTGCAACCAGCCAGCACACCTCCAGGGGCTCACTCTGAGCTCAAACACATTCTTCGGGCACATCCCGAGGGACAGTTACTAGGCTTGCAGTGACACTCTAATTGGTTAATCGTAGCTAGAGTGGCTCCGATTTGAATCGGGTCCGCTCCTCCACCGAGAGGCTTGCATGGCCGGATGGAGTGACCCAAATCAACATCATTGATGATCTGTTACACTGTTTGTTGGTTGTAGGGAAACCAGTTAACATGGATGAGTAAACACAAAGTAAAATAATACAGGTGAAAATGCAACAGCATTGTGTGGAACGGTAGTCCCAAGCATGAATCGTGCATGATTCTCTTGATGGACATCTGTCTCAGCCTGCGAGACGTACGGGACACCTCATGCCTCATGCCTCATGCCTCATGCATCGAGTTATGGTTATGGATACGTACCGTGGAAACTTAATCAATCCAACACGATACAAATACAAATACGAATACAATACGGTGGGATTGAATGGGACTGTTCGTTTCCAAGTAGTACAATGGATAATATGCTGTGCACAGGATGCAAGGAAAAAGGAAATACCCATAAGCAGTCCAATAGGAGGAGGTAGGGAGAGGCCGTTCCCACTCCGAGCCCAGAAAACCTCCCTTATCTGTCTTCGTGTTCAAATCTAGTTGCTACAACGATGAAACAGGGGTCCCCGATGAGCCCGACTCAGCTTGATCCGTACGAAAGTTTCATCAGCCTGAGACTCGGAATGAGACCTCAGGTTCCATTGGCAAAACGCCCCGGGTTTGATCTGGGTGTGCCTCGCGAGTCGCGATCCCACCGGACTGCCAGTGGGGCTCACTTGTGACCCAAGTTGTGGGGAGATGTCCGTTCCTGAGAGTCATATGTAGCCCCCTCGGCTTTGCTATCCATTGACATACAACACTACAACATTTTATACTTTTCGGCGGCCTTTGATGTACTCGACTCGTATTTTGATTATCAGATAAGTGGTTTATTGTGCACATCACGTGCTCGTGTTCTGATGTTCGGAAGTTCGCCGCAGACTTTCGGTCGGAAAAGTTACTACAAGACAGTCGTTTCTTGATCTTCAGCGAAGGGACAACATGCATGCGGCACAACTGGATATCCCGCGGCGTTCAATTCTGAGCAGAGGTACGAGTCCAGTGCCAATCAAAGACGCTGAAACTCTTGTAGGTCAAGCGCAGTTGACGATGTTGGTTGGCGATGTTGATCAGCGCTTCAGCGTGGGTGGGCTCCAGGCCTGGTGGAGCATCGCAGAGTGTTTTGCGACCGGAAGCAGCTTTTATATCGAACTGGGGTATCAGAGCGCGTTGATCCACATGTGCGTGACATGTCGACATGTATCCCGTGCCGCCTTTCCCAGCTGCACTCTCGGAACAGACCACTCGCTTTGCAAGACATCTTGCCCCGGCTTTGGAGAGGGGGCACTCTGGTCGGGTGTCCAGCCCTCCCGAGTGGTAGGCGGGGTGGTGGTAGGCACATGCTTCGTATGCTAGAGAAAGGAGAGGAAGATGGATTGGTAGGTTACGCAGGCACAAGTGTACGATAACGAAAGGAAGAAGGGTCGGGCAAAAAACCGCATGTTTTCCCGGACCCGGACCATCGGGCAAAGCGAGCTGTGTGGTTGGGCTGGACCTAGTATATCCTATGCAGCCTCGGTAAGCTTGGGCTGCCAACAATGGTGTACCAGGACCCCTGCCACCACGAGGTAGGAGCTACTAGCCGCAACGGGCACACTGGAGCCACAATATGCGGCCTGTCGGGTGTGCGCACACACCCTCGTTACCAGCAAGATCAGCGCTTTCCATCGGACTCTATATTAGCATATATATCATTGGCGCCGATAAGTGCCGATCAGTTACCTTCTTAAGGTGGATGAGAGAGACCTACGGGGAATTGCGCAGTTTCGTTTCGAATCCGTTTTGGCTGGCAAGGTCCAGGCTCTTCCTCACATACTACTTCCTTAGTTGTGACAGCTCACCAGATACCAGTTACCTGGGTGACACGGTCACATTGGAAGCGTCTTGACATATCCGTGATCACCCGGGGCATGACGTAGGTATCCATTTCCATGAACGCCCGGACGCAATTCATGCTCTGGGTTTTGTCGACAAGGAGAGTGGATATGCTCCAACGCTTCAAGGGCCACATCTACGTGTTCCAGGGGACACCGTGGCTCGGCTTTTTTTTAAGATTTGCGGTACTCTAGCGCAATCTGATGGTTGCCTAAAGAGGGGGAGTGCCACGGCGTCCTGGGAGGAGATATTGTGCTCAGACATGAACGAGTACTATGGAGACGGCGAGTGTACGACGTGTGTGCAAAACAGATGGGTACGAGGACTTGATGACATGCGAATATCGGAAGGGGATTGGAGAGCCTCTGGGTATTCTGTTCCATCAGGTCCGTGAGCTTTGATCTCGGCACGGTGTCTGCGTGACCAGAAGGGTAAATGATACCGTATGTGCGGAGCAGGATCCAAGCGTGCTTTTATCTGTCGGGTTGGGAGAAATTATCAAATTCCTAGAACCATCCACTGTGTTATAGTCTTGTAATCCTTTGATAATCCTGCGTTCTCCATAACTTTCTCCATAACTTCCATGTCTTGGATATGAATCTACCAGCCCAATCTCCCGGTCCTCTCGTCGTCATCATCAAGGTGAGGATATGTCTAGCACTCATCTGGGAGTCGAGACAGCACACCAGCTGATTATTCGATCTTTTTCCACACGCAAGACTGATAATTCGCACGGTATATACCACTGGGAACTGGCAATCTCCGCAATGTTGACATTGTCAATCCAAGAAATCAACTCCCAACATGATGATATCGGCCGCACCAAACAACACACATGTATTTTTTTGCGATCTATTATTTCGCTCACCACATTAGAAATTGTGAGAGTAATTATCCCCACGGAAAAGCGTACCAACCCTAGAGATAGCGGTGATAAATGCCTGTGAATAGGAGATGACATCCAGGTCCGGATTATCAATCATCGTCCAGATGTGCGTGCCGGGTACTACGATGTATATGGGAGCAGGTAACAGTCCAACAAGCTGATTATTGCCTACCTGCCGACAAGTTGGGATACGAACGGGTGTTTGTTGGAGATATGGCATGGATCGCCTCACAGAGGATGGCGAGCCCAACATCGCCCAGAAGATGGTTGCGCCTTCCCTCACAGCCATCCCCGTCAAGACCATCCATCAACCCAATATTGAACTGACCGATTCGGTAAAGATGCACGCACGCGTGGAGATGGGCAAATATTCGTGAATGGGAGACGGCGTCCGAATCAGACGCACTGTATAGTGTCTGGTTCCGGAACAACTCGTACACGTCCATCGACGGGCCTACTTCACAGGCCAAGTCCAACGGGCTTGGCATCGTCTAGAAGCTCCGCCGACAAGCTGGGGGTGGCGGTGAATGTGGTCGAGAGAATATGGCACATCGTTGAGCCGAAGCTCGTCCCTCGTATGTATATGGAATCAAATCAAATAGATTCAATGGTGGGTGGCAACTCGATGCGTGATTGCTTCTCAGGCGACGTTGGTAAACGAAGCCCGCCGGCCCATAACCTGAAGCCTAACTGCGGTTGAGGATAGCACAGCCATACCAGCTCAAAAGGTATGCAAAGACAGTTAGCCTGTACTTGTAGCGCGTCTGGACTGAGCCAGTCACCTCCGCAGTAACCAGGACGCTGGAGAGACGGGGAACTTGATCCACTGATGGAATGTCTAGTGGAACATCACTTTCGAGCTAGTGAATGCGCGGTAGCTACTAGCCTACTCACGAGAGGGCTAGTGTAACTTGTACGTTGGCGCTAAGGCGCAGGGGACCATAGTGGCCGCACGTGGCTCCGGTTCTCCAACCCCACTGGCAAGTTGTCCACAGATCCGACGGGGAATGCAGGACTTCCGTTCCGCATCCCATCGATGTGGGACTTTGTCGCAGTCAGGGGTCCATAAGCCAAGACATAGTGATTCGGAGCTACAGAGAACAGCGAGGTGCTGCGCGTGGTTTGTGATCTGGTCCGATGAAATTAATCAAAGCACCATCAACCGCCGTTATGCAAGTCACTTACTAAGAGTTGGTCAGGGTTCGGCCCACCTCTGAATATCTCGGTGTCTTCTTCAATCAGTTCTTTGAATTCGAGGACGATGCGTGAAAGTTGATCCCCATCCACACTGTTCACGCTTTTTGACAAGCGGGACGAGTAAGTTGAAACCGGATTGTGACTTCCTAACGACGGCAGGGTCCCCCGAGTCGGAAAACCATAGGGAAATGGCACCACGCCAATTGACCTTGCAAGGCATGTCAGTTCAGCTTAGCACGACCAAAGGTCATCGTCAACTTCAAAAAAGGGACAACCCACAACAAAGTTGGGGATGAATGGTGGGGGACTCACGAAAGACGATCATTGGAAGACCATTATCACAGTTTACGGGCATGCAGGACCAGGAATTTCGCAAAAACAGATCTGTGGAAGGTAGCGTTGGTATCACACTTCAGGAAGAAGCATCTACAATGCGCTACAGTTGCACTCACCACTTGCCATGACTAGGAAAAATGAAATTGGGAGCAGTCCATGCCCCTTCAAGTTCGTATGGCAGCAGCGGGGGTGTTCGAAAAACCTGGATGCGAGGTATTCAGTCGGAAAAATAACTACGACCATGAAATATATCACGTAGTGATAAAGCTCGGAGTAGAGTGAACGAAAGATGCACTTTGACGCAGGTAAACATTTGAGGGACGAGGCCTTGAGGGACTCCAAGTAAAGATTGAGACGGAGAACTAAGAAAATGATGTAGGTCGTATACGCGTCATACCGGATCGTGAAAATGCAACAGAGACGGGTGATAGCGTTGGAACGCATCCTGGACGTGCGCATCGCCACTGAGTGCTGACGCTGAACTTTGAAATTCGAGAGGTGGCTCACTGGCATACCCTGGTAGAGGAGGCTTGAACCGAAGGGAATGGGGGTCTTTTTTTCAGCCCCCCACCCCGCCAGTGCGAGCAGCTGCCAGTGACGTCACCTAGTCTGGGACCCAACCCGTCTATGCCAGCGACCGGTCTGACCCGCCGTTGCCTGATGTGGGAACTTCAAGGGCATCAAGATCTACAAAACGACTCGAGTGCTTCAAAGTGAAAAGTACGTGCCTGAGTGGAAAATCAACGTCAATCACTGGCAACGATCGATTCAACAACTTCCCCGAGATCATCATTATCATCATTCGTTTATTCCGCAAACACGACCATCAACATAAAAAATAATTGAAAAATAAAAACTGCATGCATTTCTTGCACGTGCGCATCGCCACTGAGCTTTGAGGGGTGCCAG
>JBBPRT010000207.1:0-17171 GCA_038093175.1 Boletus hoseneyae
TACGTACACTACCCTCTTCTGATTCGGGATCGTCTTGGAGGAAGAGTCCACGCAGGGTCTGGTGCCATTGGACCGTCGGTCAGCGGTCTGCCACTCAATCCGATCCATACGAACTGTGTAGCGTCGTGGGCCCATTGTAGGATAGCCAACAATCAGATTTCCTGTCTTCCTTCCAGCTCTTCGGCGTGTCAGACCGAACTTGAAAGAGACAAGTTAGCCTGTTGATGGTAAATCTTTCTGATCCTGAGATAGGCTCTAGAAAGATGAATATGGATATTGTCCGGTGCCGACTTCGGAGTCGAATCATGATGAAATGATTCGGTGTGCTCCGAGTCGGAAGGAAGTCCGAGACAGCTCCCGTTGGAAGCGATGAATCACACTCGACTCTGTGCCGTCCTAACTACGATAGTTGCCCGCGGGCCGCGGTCATGCTACATGGTAGATCTAGCACTCGCCGAGGAGTCAGGACACAAAGTCACCTGCGAGACTCTACTTATGGCGTAGTCGGGTGACTGGTGCTGATACCATACATTTTTCCAACAGAAAATGAGGCAGAGGTGTCACTGGGGTATCCGGTTCCGAACTGATACTAGCTGGCGTGCAACTTATCAAGGACGCAGGCGCACCAAATTTCTCGATTGACCTGTCTTCACGGAGTAACACTCAAAGCTCACTTCGGTGCCATCCTATCGCCATCGGCAGTTTCCATGCTATGGCGCGTGCTTCTCGAAAGTCCAATCCCTTCGGAGGATCATAAATCACCGGTGTCCCACCTTGCCGTGTACATATATCCTTACCGGGAGGTAAAACCCGACCTTGAGTGCCACAGGACAGTGTCCCATGTGTTAGTCTTTGATAGGGCGTAGATCGCCATCGTGGAACGCGACCAGGCTGATAGGAGCACGCTGGGTCGAAGGTCTGCCAAGGCAAGGAAACCCCTGGATGTATCGGAGTCCCTGGATACTCTGGTTGCAAACCGCCAGGCGGGTGGCCGACGACACAGGAGCCCGTAATGGCTGAGACACAAGGGGAATCGTTAAAATTGCCAATATTCTACTTATCTTGAAGTTGTCACCATGGACCAGACGGAAATTACATTCGAGCCATCTGACCCATCATCCAACCGGAGTGTTGCAAGGAGTGTACCATCAGGTGAGACAGTGAGTGGGAGATGACGGGGGATATTGAAGCCCACTTCCGTGAACGTCGTGGGATCCCAAAAGTATGTACCCAACGACGATTGGTGAGGGGTGGCTGTGGACAGGATGAACTGGCCACTACTCCAAAGCGTCTAAAATGAAGGGATATCCTTGCACTCCGTTGATTTGGTCAACACACCGACGACAACAAGGGATCGATGGGATCCGACCAAGACCTGTTGATTGTTGTTCGACCAATGGATGACGATGGGACGCTCGTCCCAGGCGACTTCCTTCACGAATGAGCCGAACGGGACCTCTAGGCGTCGAGTCAGCTGACCAGCAGAGGAAACATCCCATATGTGAAGAGCAGAAGGAGTGGTGACATGTCTGTCAGTTATCTGACCTGCCGTACCGACAGCGAGGCAGTCCCCCGCAGGAGAAAATTGCAGAGAGTCAAGGTACAGGCTACGATCGCACGCGCAACCTGCAAGCTGTTCACCAGTGGGGATCCTCAACACAACGATCGACCCCGTACTATCACCGACAGCAGCCCCGGACGAATCTGGTGACACATCGAGTGCCGTAAAGTATGTTGTCCGTGTTCGGCTGGAAATAGTGCATGCCATGAGTCGATACGTTAAAGAAAGGGACATACGCTGGCACGTTCCACTCGAGAGCTGCGGATCCTGTGCGCGATTGTATTCGCATACTTTTTTCTGGGTTGTTACATCCCACACGGTCACAGAGACGTCATGCGCAGCAACAAACCATCTCCCGTTTCCTGAAATAGTGCAGGCGTTCGCGTCGGGCATCGCCATGAATGAACCCTTTGTTTGTCCATCTGATATTCGCAACCGGATCGCCCCGTGGAAGGAAACTTGGACCACATGCTGGTCATCCGGACAGAACGCGAGAAACTTCAAGTTTGTAGGTTGTTCTGCATGGATTTCACGCAAAAGTACCATAGTTGAAGCTTGGGAAGCAAATTGTAAAACAATGATCACGGCGCTCTAAAGACTTCCTGCTTACTTTAAACATGCGACATCTTCACTTGTGGCCTACAAGCAGGACACGAGCGACTTGGACGACAGGTAAAGCCTGAGCGGTCGACATACAAGGCCGCGGGAGAAACTTTGTACCGCCGCTAGAACGAGATACGCGGAACAAAAAAATGTCCAGAGCCGTGTTTTCATGCGCTTCTCCTTGCCCGTGACGTCTACAAAGCACTCCCATCCGAGGGTATGTTGTACACTTGTGTAGCTATCAGGAATGGTGGTCGCCATTTGGGTGAAGACAGCTTTCGCGGAGACCACCACCTCGTTATCGAGGACGCGAAGGGCACAACAGATATCGATATGGTTCTGAGGTCTCGGACAGAACTGCAGAAAGGCGTTGGACATTCACCGACGAAAATGGGTCTCTCCTTCATCGTTGCCAACGGTGACACGCCAGCTGCCGGGACCATCGCGTCTCGTCCGCCGATGCTGGGTCACTTTCTAGAATCTGTAGGTAAGACGCTTTGTGTGCGACCGAGATCCAGGCACCATCTACCTGATTGTTTCCCGAATACTCGGCCAGTGACTAGCACCGAGGTGAGGGAAATGACCCAAGCGCGCTGGGCATCCCCCTCGGATCTCAGTTTATAACGACATTGCCTTTTCTCGGTTTCGCGGCTTGGGTTCCTGTGCTCCACGATCATGGCGAGCGCTGCAACCACGTATACTCCGTACACGTCATTGTCTGCATCTCAAACGTATATTGTGCTGGCATTCTATATGGAGATGCTCTTTTTTTTTGCTGTATGTTGCTCTTCGTTGCCCAGACAAAAACTTATTCAGGTCATCCATCTCCCCATACTAACGCCGGGAGAACCTGCTGTGCATGTTCATTTGTCAGTGATCCGATCCAAGACCGGACCGCCCTTCCAATTGAGGTGGCGCTCAATGAATAGACGGGTACGTCCAAGGCACACCCTCATAATTTCCACCAAAGCGCGCACAAGATGACCCATATCAATCTGCTTTACGGTAGGTACCGTCTAGAAAATGATCGGCATTCTCGTCAAACAAAGATATATATACATATACATCATTATGACTACGTACGTAGTATTATCTAGGACAAAGCACACGGCATATTTGATGAAGTTGCGGGCATGTTGTAGTAAGCCCTGCCGCGTGTTCTCTTGGTTTATTGTGTGCCTTGTTCTCTGTGAGGTCAGTTCACAGCCTCGATATGCTTGGTCCTCGTGCAACAGTGGAGCACAATTAATTCTCCTAACTTTGTTCGCCAACTTTGGAACCGCTCTTCTCGCACGCATTAGCTAGACGTTATCGCGAAGAAACAATCATAAAGTTGCTCCTAGATAAAGCAACGTTACAAAGTATTGTTATTGTTCCATAGCGGAACCAGAGCGAGAACATGCTACGTGCTGTCACAGAACAAAGGTCGCAATTACGTGGTTTCTCTTTTATGATGGGAAGAATGAAACTTGCCTGCAGTGAGGAAATTTAAAGGGCAGTGTTTTACGCGATTCAAGAAAGTCCTGATTCGGACCTGTTGATAATCTAACGTTCAGAGCGAACAAGCTTCAGCGAGTCCATGCTCAAACAGGTATTTTGGGAATTCCGCGTATATTTCCGAGCGTGGGCGTCGTTCATCATGGACAAAAAACGCCGTAGTATTTACGAACGTTTTGTCAAGGTCGAGGTCGTGCAAAACACGACGAGAAAGCCTGTGCAAGTGAGAATGAAGATGCGAACGCACTTTGACAATGGTCACGTTGAGACCGGGGATTCAACGTGAGCTAGGTGGTCCGTATCGTATCGCGCGTACTGTACATCAACCGACTGGCAATGTGGGACAGCGACGTTCCGGTGACCACGTTCCACACCAAACGCGCCCTCCCAACCTCAGGCTGTTGTTCGCCTAAATCCATTCCGTTGGTCGTTGGATCGCCTGGGATTCGCGAGGTCAGACAACCGCGTCGCACGCCATGTAATCCCTGAATTGAAACGCGTATCCATACGATCTCACCATCGCTGTTTCGTCTCACAGGAGTCTGACATCAATCTTGAGTGAATCGCGTCAATTAAATCGCGGGCCAAACGGACCTCACCCATTCCTGGAGAGCCAAAACCACGCACGAACGTCAAAAGAGTAGATCAGAGATACGCACAGGCTAGAACGGCGGCCATGGCCCATATTTCTCCCCACACACGTTAGCGGGGTCTTGGAAAGACCGTGAAACGAACTCGCGGGCAGACGGAAGGAGCATGTGAAACGCACTATTAGTACTGCCTTATTCGTGTCTGCCTAGGAAGGAAGACTTGTACTGCACACCTGGTACCGCGGTCTCGTTGCTCGGTCTTCGTAGTCTGTGTGTATATCATGATCAACCCGAATTGCCAGGAAAGCATCTGTCGGAATACCTCAGTCCATCGGGTCCCCGAGTGCCACGGTCGTACTACATGAACTTACAGCCTGCCGGTTGTTGGCCAAATCGTAACGGTGCATCAGTTTGAACTTGGCATGTGGTGATCTTGATAATGGTTCAAGTGTGTGCATATCATTTTAAGTTACTACTGTAGAATTATCCAGGACAAGGACTCGGAACTAATGCTGCCAAAAGTTCGTGCCAGTGGCATCATGGTCAACTAAAGTTGAAAGCCAAAAGCTGCATAAAATAATATCGACATGCAGGGGTAGTACTACTAGACAATTGCGACGACGATGCTACATGGAGCAAAGCTACGGTATTACTGATAGAATAATGTAAACGAATTCAAAATATGTAGTACAACGTCTGCAATCACAACCTATGCCACATTAAAACACAACAATGCAAGCAGTTGAAACTTATGCGAGACTCATCCACATACCCGCCTCAGGAATCTTACTTCGAGCTTCGAGGATTTTGAGCGCGCGTTGTCTCCCTCGTCCTTCGTTCGCAGTGTTTGTTAGGTTAGGCTCGTCGTCACTCTCGTCTTCCTCCGCCTCTTCCCCGACCCCGGCAATAAAGTCGAGCGCACCAGGATCTATGGCTTTGGAACGATCACGTTCCGCATACGAAGCCTTGCGCAAGGTAGCCGATGAGGTATGCCGTCCGTCTGGAAAAGCGCGAACTAACATTCCTGCTCGATCTGAAAGAGAACTTTTGGGCTGGTACGACGCCAGCGACAGTGGTTCTCTCCGGCGAGATAGTGGGCTTATGTCAATAGGTAACGAAGTGGGGAATCCGGTATGTCCCACGGACCATCGTACGTCTGTGTTTCATGAGCATGAGATCGTTCACTTCAACGGATAAGACTTACCCCGAGAACGGCCCCAGTCACTGTCATCTGAATCATTTCCCACTCGTCCAGAGCCGTCGTCAATTTCCTCCGGTATGAGTGCCCCAGGGACGCCGTTCCGCCGTCTACTCACGAACAGTTGCCATGCCTTACTATTTCGTTTCCACGCACTTCTGTGACTCGGGGTATTTGCAGCGACCAGCTTTAATATCTCCTCTTCTTGTGGATCGAGTTGTCCAGGGTATTCTGATTGGGCTTCCTGTAATAGCGCACGTGGGGCACCGCTACTTGATACGCTGGTCGCAGGTTCCTTGGCAGTGTTGGGTTGCTGGACGGAATAAGCCGGAAGTGAGGTTGGTCTGAGAGAGGACAACGACTGTGGCAAAGCTCCAAGGTTCGCAACGCGATGACGTCCCCGACGTCGTACCTGAGCATTCTCAATGAATGGAAGAGTAGGAGCAGCATCCGAAGAGTCGAGATCACTTGTTCCATCTTCCAACTCAAATATCAGTTCTGCGATTGTAGTCAGTTACATAAACAATGTCAAGGCAAGCAATCCTCACCTTCGTTCTCCCGAGATTCACCATTAATCCCCGAGTTCGCTCCCTCACCTGTGACGGCCTCTGCTTTGATGTCGAACATAACCTTCCTCCTTCGCGTCGTAGGCGATTTCGATTTCATATCTGGATCAGAGCTCTCTGGAGGATGTGCATGAGCTTCAGTCTCCTTGGCAGACGTGGTCGCTTTCGCGGTGTTTGAATCGCCATTCTCTTTAGCCGATTCACTGGTCTTTGGAGCGTCTTCGCTTCTGGTGTTCGGCTGGGGTGGAACTGGTTGCTGACGTGCACGAGCAACGTCAGCTTCCAAAATTGTGAAGTACCTAAAACTGACGGCCGTGTCCCTGGTTTCGTCCATACTCCGCTTAAATGGTTGCACAATGCTGTCACCATTCACGCGCGGAGATAATGGCGGGGAAGAGCCTAGCGAAGACGATATTGGACTCTCCGCGGAGCCCAGCGAAGACGGATGAGATGAGTACGGAGGCGGTGATCGGGGACTGTCGCTTGAAGATCGTTCGCGCGCCTCGGTGGATTCCTGTGCCATGCGGATATGGTGAAAACTCGAGGTCGCTAACGATACCGAAAGAGATGAAACTCTGGGAAGTGAGGATGGAGACAGCTTTCTCGGCGCTGCGGTTGGTGTAGGCACGAAATTCCGAATGGAGATCAGAGGCGTCCCTGAGACTCCCGTTGTGGGGGACGAAAGGCCGCGTGAACTGTCCCGCTCGCGCGTCTCAGCGACTTTAGGTCCCATTTGCTTCTCCACCTCACCCATGTTCTCAACGAATTTCCGCCATAGCCCCTCCACATTATGTCGGAGGCCGTCATTTACATTTTCCAGTTCTGCGAGCTTATCTCGAACGATCGCCGCTATCTGCTCCTCGGCCAACGATCTGAGATGCTCAGAAGCTTTGACGGCGATTGACGATAGATGGGTAAAAACGGGATGAGAGGGTACGAAAGGTGCTGGAGAGAATAGTGGCTTCAAGGTGTACAAGAAAGGTCCTACGTTCATCTGAGCACGAGACTCTTGAGGACTCTCATGGGCTGGTTGTGTCGATGTTGCCGTTGACACCGCATTCCGAGGCAAAGCGATGCCAAAGATAGACGAATACGTAGGAGTGGATGACAGCCGCGTGACGTCCTCGGCAAGCTAAAACGATGACAAGTCAACATCACTGAATTAGCGGCCAACCTCGCACGAAGAACATGTTGTATCGGGGGAGAAAGTAGAAGTCGAGCGGTAATATGGCCAAAACGAAGAGCGAAAGCACAAAAAAAGCAATTGTTCATACGGCACTGGCCGATGTGCCATGGAGAAAGACGGGGACCGATTGAGTCACTCACAAGACAGTCTTTGTGCACTTGAATCCACCCCGAACTGCTCAGGAGGGTCTCCTGTTCCACCCAGTCTGGGGAGGGGAGCAACAGGCTTTCCTGTAGATCCCCATCGGGTGCCACAAGTTGTTGGACACGGTATACCGCTGTCTGACAGAGAAGACAAGTGAGGGTCGTAAATCGGATGCATCGGGACGAGTCCGCGGAAGATGGGCCAATTTTTCTCGACCTCATAGTGACTTGTGGATGGGCCTGGAGACAACAGGGTGAAAAAAGCAAGGTAGCATCTCTGTGCGACCTACGATGGAGATGCCCTGCTCGCCCACGTACGTCAGAGCATAATCCGAGTCACCAGCAGTAGCCATGAGAAAATCGGGGGGGTTCTCCGCATGAAGCTGGGGAGATATGCGGACGTTGAGACATCTGCAGGCCCTGGAAGGGATGTCCATTGGCATCTCCGCCATTTCTGCGGGCGACGGTGGTGGGGGAAAAAGACAACGAGCGGTTAGCGGTGCAGATGAGTTGCAGCAAGTGGATTAGATGAATGTCCGGTGCCGTGTTTCATTCCCTAAAAAGGAGATATGAGGATAGCATTTTCGCACGGTCACGAGGCTAATATCGATTAGACCACGGTGTACAGTAAATAACCCCTCCTTTCCGTTACTTGTCCTTCTTTGTCTCCCCACTGCTGTCAGCACTGACGGCATCCTCTGCCAGCACCTGTCCATATTCATTCACCCGTTTGGGATCGATGCGGTATATCCACCGCTGGGCCACATGTCAGACCGCGGCGCTGTGCACTATAGATAGTACAATCGCCCACCTGATATAAGAATACCAAGAACACAAGGTCGTCCCGGAAGCACGCAAGCCGATGGAGCGTTGGCATCTTGATACAAAACCTGCGCAGGACAGCCGCGTCAGTTCCGCTACCCCATGTGATCGCATAGTAACAGGCGCCGATTCTTACGCAAACAGGTCATCTACCACCGTCGAAAGCGTTTTATAAATCATTGCTTTCATTGGCATATGAGCTACGCTCTGCGCGGGTTCGCTAATAAGAAGCCGCAGCCGACCGATATAGCAACGACGGACCTTCAGTTTATAATTGATGATGAGCTGGGGTATCAGTTGTGCCTGACGCAATCGATCGTCGTCAGGAAACCCTGGACAGGTCGCGAAATTGACCCACAAATCCAAACATGTATACAAACGAGGTCAGCGTCGAGATGATGTAGCTGTACCAGCCCCTATGTGTCTCATAAACAAGCGAGTAGATGCTGTACGCCACGAGTAGCGGGATGGTCACATAGGAGACATATCGGAACGCAAGTTTGTCATATCTGAAAAAGTCGCCGCTCGGTGTCAGACATCTCAACATTCTAGCCCACTTACTCCTGTGTCCTTTTTTCGTCCTCGCTGAGAACGTGCTTATCTGATCATGTTGTTTGTAGTATGCGATGCATCAAAAACGTGTCCGAGGCCATACCTTTAATACTCAGCTTATAGGGGAACATCGATCCGGCAGGCGAAGGCACGATCCCGATATCAACTGCTTTTGTGATCTAGCTCACGCGGTTAGGAAGCGAGATAATCGCCCACATGATGCGACTTGCCTTCCAGGCCTCGATAACAACACCCATTCCAGAGCCAAGAAGAATCATCCAACTCGTGTCAGTGTTGTTGTCGATGAGGTACAGGAGAATCACAGTCTGGACAAACACGTTGGTTATGATCTAGAAAATTATCAAATGTGGTGTCATGAACGTGGGTCCATCGGCTGCAAGGGGGGAGCGTACCGTTCTGCAGGGTCAAAAAATACAATCAGAGTGAACGCAGTAAAATATCCCACATGCTCACCTGACAGACACCCCCACGAGTTCCTTCCGTTGGCGCCAGTGTGACACATCGGACTTGAATGCCAACATCTCAAATCTGCGCCGGTCAGCCAGGTTAGCCGACACTCATCTCCAGCACAACTCACACCGTGTGCAATATACTAACAACCCCAGTTAAAGCGAGGAACCATGGATTAGTCTCGAGCAGCATCCGCTTCACTTCATCCAGTTCTGCGCCGGTGCCACCGCCCTGCTGCTTTATCGCTTCATCGAAGCCACGTGTCATCGACGCGAAGAGTTGAAATTTGAAGTACGACGTTGGCTGGAACGATATTTGCAATGGAACACTAGAAATTGTCGTGTTGATCTCCGTGAGATGAGACCGCAACATCCAGAAATCATTCGGGAAAACAATTGGTTTGTAGAACCCTTGCGTTCCAGTGGCATCCCTTGCGCCAGGAACCAGGTGAACATCTTTTCTGGTGTAAGCATTGCTTGGTCTGCAATGATGGATACTCACGCTCGGATATAACCGGAGGTAGTTTGTCAAATGCGAGGGCGTTCCCATCGGAGATGAGAGCCAGTGTCAAGTTCTGCGCCGCATGAAGTTAGTCCCTTGGCCACCCATCTGGCTTGTGGCAGTGGCGTACCCTATACCAATGTGAAACAACCAGATCTTCCTCGACGATCTGGCCAAGTCACATTTAGAACGGCCCAGGCCACAGTGCATGAAGTATCGATACCTCTTCCTCCTCCTCCTCTTGCGTTTCATCACCACTCAAAAGGTTTTTCTCCTTGCGTGTCTTGGTCTTTGGTAGATACCTAGTCAAGACTACGTCACGAACTGAGTAAGATGCCCATTATAAGCAATTGGTAGAAATTAACGAACGTTTGCGAACGTGGTGTATGCTCTGAGGCTCAAACGATGGATTCGACGGATCCGGACTCGCGCCCTCCTTCGTTAGGAAGATATCCGCCCAGAGAGAGGCATTCTGTCGGACGGCCTGATTCGAGTGAGACTCTGTATACATGACAACTGAGGCTATATACCTCGGGTAGGACAATATCAAAGTGTTCAGTTCTGTGATCATTCCAATCCCCGAACGTAATGTTTGACCACACGAAAGAGGGCAGGTCCTTGTCCTGGTCTTCCCTCCATCCAGAAGTCCATTGACGCGAAAATACGTCACCGTTGGGCGATGTCGAAAAGTACACGTACATGGATAGCGGCTGGTCAAGTTCCCACGCAAGGTGGGCTTGTCGTGGTGGGAGAAGGAAGGGGTTCACTTCGACAGCTGAAGGGGGTGCTTCGCCTCCGGGAGAGGCAACCGGAGGTGTCTGGGGCTTCGTCGGCGCAAGGAGCTTCATTGCTGCATGGAACTCAGTTGTTGATCCAGGCCCACACTTTTTTTGCACTCACCGAGTTGTGAAAAGGCCCATATCAGGAACACTTGCTATACCACAAAGCGGCGTTGAGAGCTGTGACTCGAAGCATACGTGGACAAAATATACCTGGACAGCCCCCAAGACTTTGCGGATGGGGCTATTCTCCTCCTGGACCGGTTGGACATCTTGTCTTGCTGACGGTTCAGCCATGCTGTGGACGTTGAGACCAGTAGAACGTATCTATGTAGAATGTAGGAAAACAAGTACGCTTGCGCGGTCCAATCACTACTAGCGCCAACTCCCACGCCTCGATGACAGTCTCGATGAGCTCGACCATTGGCGAGCCATTTCAGCTGTTTCTTAGCAGCACTCTCTCGCAAAAGGTGCGAAACCGCGACGCCATATTCTGCACTTATAACCGTGACTTTCACGGTTATGCCACGGTGACCGCACAAGCAGACGGTATTCACATCTGGGACGTCAGTAAAAAGCCATTTCATTCCAGCTTGACGGCCAAGTCTGATGCACTCAATGTAGCTTCAGAACCTCCATGCAGTGGCATCATATTCTATTGGAAAACATGTCGCTTTCGCAGCACCTGCCTTCACTCTGCATATCACGGAAGACGTGAACAGGTCGGTCATTAACTACGCAATCTTGGAGTGTGGTCCGGGCACCGGAAAAATTCAACCTGGATGTATCATCTGGGTTATACGACAAAGCCTTGCCGGTTCAAGAGTCGTAGCAAGTGGGAAGACTGTCGTAGTCGTACGCTCTTCCAACACTCGAGACCCAATTAACGTTCTCCAACGCCATCCTAGGTTGATCACCCCCTAATTCGAATATGCGGTACGGGCCATGCCACAGTGCCGCTATTGCTCGTTGCAGAAAATGCAAGTCTCTTCCTTGCGAATGAACGAGTGGATATAAAAAGCCAGCTAGATTGGCCAGGGGAACGCAAACACTTGGAAACCTTTGTCTTCCCTCGCGAATTGTGTAGCTTCATACAGGACAATACGGCTTCATGCAGCAGAGCTACCATCACTTGCTGTCAGACCGGTATGATCTTGCACGTGCGGCTTGTGCTCCTAGGAGAAGAAATCGTTCCAATCGGAACCTGCGAAATACCGATCGCAAGTTCAACAAGCGATACTAATATCGTTATACTTAGCTTGACTTGCAGTCCGTCTGGGATCCTCAGTTTTATTGGTGTGTCTTCCGTGCCCATCTTTACATCGACACATTGGTATATCATGTTACAGATTCGCGTGGTATATGGGCGACGTATCAGCTCGCGTCCCTGAACTCATCACTAGTTTCGACTTCCGTTTCTGAGAACCTTCACCTGCAGCGGCTTTCCATCCTCAAAAACAAGAACCCATCGGCAAGGAACGGCTTCTCCGCCCTATCTTTGGGCACTTCTCTCGTCCTTCTCGCTGCAGTGGTAGAAGACACTCAAGACGTATCTCTTCAAATATGGGATCTGTCCTATGGAGTCCTCCTAACGGCACAATCAATGCCCGTGCCATCCGCATCCCCTTTGACACATTTACGCCTCACTGTCGCCGACGAAGGACAAGTGCTTTTGACGGTGATACCACAAACTGTCAAAAAAAGTCCCGAACCTAAACGTTCCTCAATACACATTGTGCCCGTAGATCCACGCCTCAGGTCGAATCTCGCTGCTGCGCTGGGAAAAACGGCTCTGACGGCTAAGTGGTTAATTCCCAACGATCAGAAGCTCGAAGGAACCGAGGAAACAGCCAAGATAATTTCCGATGTTCAAGCTTCTTTACAAAGGAAGAATGCACAGCAGGCTGAGGAAGCTTTCTTGAAGTGGGTTGACTCGAATAGCGTAAGGACTCCCTTCTTTCATGTGATTTTGCTCTAACCGGCACAGTCGAGGGAGGCTGCTTTGGGCCATGAGTTTGTCAAGAAGATCTTCAACATCATCTTGCCTTCGCGGCCATCAATCGATTACCCATATACTCCACGCATAACACGTTGTATTCTTGAAAGTGCCGTCGTTAGTACTATAATACTCCATGGCCGCCTCATAACGGCACTCCGCCAACGAGGTGACTGGGTAAGAATTCTACTTTGCTGAACCCGTCAGACCTTACGAGTCGTTCAGGAAAATGTGATGTTTGCTCTGACAAAGGTCACGGACATCTCGGAGGACGAACTGATGGCTTGTGCCAAATTCCTTATCGATAAACAGCGCAGGAACGAAAACGCAATGGAAGTTGATAACTCAGAGGGTTATGTACCCCCTCTTTGGTCCTACATCTCCGCCTGCGTGTCATACCCATTCTCATCGGCCCCAATGCGTCTCGCTATCCGGAAACACTTACCCGACGCTCAAGATCTGGTCCTCATCCTGGAGATCCTGGAGAATTGGATACAAGGAGGAACCGAACATGAGATGGAAGCGCTGTTCAAGTCGGTGTCTACGAACACGAAGATGGTTTTCAGCGGAGCGGATTCGCCCCCGTATCCCAAGGTATGTTAACCGTATTTGTTTCGTAGCATCACGTTTACGCTGTTGTCAGATCATCATGTTTCTTCAAGCCTTGCTCGACGCATCGTTCGTTGCTCTTCTCCAGTACCAACCCTCGTACGACTTGCTCCGTCGAATCCTCTCTTATATAGAACCCGAGATCACTCTGATAGACAGGTGGGAGCTGCTACGTGGGGTGCTGGAGCCATTCGTGAAGGTGCAGATGCTGAAGGAACAGACGGGTGCGTCAAAGGAGAGTCCAGCGGAGTGGAGGAAACGGAAAAAGCAGCTCGAACAGCGGGATGGTCTGAGTGTTGGTTTGTACAGATTAGAGGAACTTGTGATCTAGCCGACCATGCATATTTTGGAAGTGAACTCGCTCCCTTATTGCTAGTAGTTGTGCCCATGTGTGACACACCCATCAGAGGGCTGTGTACTCCCTTTCTCTCCGCCTGTGCGTTATACCCACCCCCCAGTAGTGCCGGGACTCATCTGTCCAAATCAGCGCCTGGATGAATGTGACCATCCATGAACAACACGCAATACGGGAGACAAATGGTAGGTAACCGAATTCTCGTAGTACATACATACGGATATGGATTACACGAACATCTGACTTACAAGAATAGATAGACAGTCTGCTGGTCGCATAACACATTGACGTACATCAGAAACACCTGATAGCGATCGAAAGCACTACACATGGAAAACACACCTTGCGAAAGCTACAGTGGAAGCACCCGCATCAAAATCAATCCAAGGATAATACCACTAACCGCTACAATGAAAAGACGAGCCTGCATGTTCGAGATAACTGGTGGAGCCGGGGCCTGCCCTCCCGAAATAACTGGTGGAACCGGGGCTTGCCTTTCCGAAATAACTGGTGACACGTGCCTTCTAGAACACAAAGGCCCCACCAGCAGGTCCAGGTTCGGACGAGGGCACCCGTTTTGCATGAGTCTCTGGAATTTCGGATCCTGAATACCTTGCACAATCTTTGAGAGGAAGCCATGTAGGTTCCCTTTAATTGCAGCTTCATGAAGCGCCAACGGATCTCCATTGTGGCTGTTGAAGAAATCCTTGTACACCTTCTTCAGCTGCTGCTTCTCAGAAGCGTTCATACAATTGGCGAAACCGTACTCTAGCATGGCGCAAGGGTCCATGCTAGACTCTTCGCCGGTATAGTCTCCCCGTTGGACGTATTGTTTGAGATACCACACAGATTTCCTGTCATACGTCGGAACAGTGCCTGAAAGGAGGTCTTGGAGGCGGGGATTACTGTTAACTTGCAGGCCCTTGGAATGAAAAAGGTCGAGCAAGCGACCATTGCGATATGCATCGCAGAACTCTTTGAAGGTACACATGGTGATCAATCGTCCGTAATGGTGACCCAAAACTTGTTCCTCTCTATTAGATGTGCACGATGCGAATCCGAAATCAATCCAGAGGTCGTAAGCAGGGGATGGATACCAATTGCATAAGAGAACTGTGTACAACGAGTGGCAACGTTGTTCTTTGGCAGGCTTGCGCGCGATGGCAGCCTTGATTTCTTCCACGGAATCTTTTTCACTCCCTCCTACGAATTTCCAACTGCGAATCACAATAGCATCGGTATGATCCTGGATTTCTTTGGCAGAGAGAGGCTGGCCTGCCAGCGCAACGATGTGTTCGTTCTGCAAAAACCAAGGAAAGTAGGGGTCCCCTGTACCTTCCTGCAACCTGTAGAATGCGGCCTTAATTTCATCCACTAGCACCCCACGAATGCGCCATTCGTGGATGGTCTTGGTTGGAATATCCATAGGTCCGAGAAGGGCTTGTATACACATCACTGAAAAATTTCGCATTGACGAGATTACGGACCGTATACGTACCGAAATACAAGCCTAGCAAGTTGCCTTCTTGTTCACCGGTAAATGCACGATTAAACCCGTAATCCTCACGGGTTTGGGGGTGCTCGGGAGGCCGGCCATCGTAGACTGCTCGTGCTAGATAGTCTGCTGTACTGAGGGGCCCGGACGCGCGCCCGGCCCGGGTCATGGCTAACTTGGCAATTCGGCAGGCAGGGAATGGGGTGCTAATAATAATAATATTGGTTAGTAGTAGGAAATGGCAGCGGCAGCCTGAGACACTAACATTAGTATGTACAGTGAAACACGGGAGTTTAGAGTCCCAGTTGATTCAAGTGACTCGGAGAGAACGGGGCCTGTTGGTGGGTAATGGTGAAGTAGTTAGGCTACTATTATACCTATTCGAATGTACAAGAGTATGGTGGTGCATTCAGTTGACAGCCTAGCTCAGGCTAGTTCACAGCTCGACTCGGACAGCTGGCAGACGCCGTCGCTGTCTCAGGCTGACTCCGTTTCAAGTTCCACTAGCCGCGAAGTACCCGATCCGACGTTTAATAAAATCCTCAGGCTAGTACTAATCACAAGTACGAAAGCTGCTCTTAGGCTGCTACTAGGTACCAAAGGGCTCGGAACCCGGTCAGCGACAGCGCATCGTTAAGAGCCAGAACTTGTCTGGCCTGAAACACAAACCTGAAAGATATTGATCAAGTCACAGACTCGGAGTTGGCGCTGGCAAGAAATAAGTACTTCAGGATCTACAATCCTCGGTCTGCCTGGGTGACGAAGCACTCGCCAGAGGTACCGTTGTCCTTCCTACTATTCTGCCTTTGGATGAGTGATGGAGTGTTGTTGGGGTTTTGTTGCCAGTGGTTAGGCGATTTCGCCCTTGATCGAGCGACACGTATTGGGGATCGTACACCTCCTGCTGTCCGCGTCGATGAAGCACACACCGCTCGCGGCGTTGTCCAGACCAGTCGCGGGGACTATCAGAAACACTCCGAGTCAGCCAAGGACACTACTCTCCCATGATCTATGCGTGCCTGGTAAGCGAACTAACCTGCCACATAAATGGGTATTGCAGATGGCATACGTAGCTCCGGGTCGCCACCGCATATCACCATATCCACAGATCAGTCTCGAGGCAGCGCTCCAGCTCACCTCGACTGAGATCCAACCCTTGCAGCCTCTCGTTGCTTCCAGTCCGTGATAAACGCTAAACCCGTGTTTGGTACTCGTTGACGTGTCGTATAGGCCACCACAGCCCCCGCGGGACACGTATACGTCGCACAGAATGTGCCCTCTTCGGAAACCACTAACGTAAATGGTTACTTACGCACTTCGATGGAAGACACCCATGCAACCGAGCTCGGAATTATCGGTGACTCTACAAGCTTGCAGTTTCTGATCCTCCCGGTGTCTACAATGTGTTGACCTGGAAAACAAGTGCACTTCAGAGGGGATCCCTCAAGAGTCTATCTTCCGCGTCAACACAGGCGGTCCGCTCCATACCGGGATGGACGTTGTTGTCATGGTAGATGACACGGAGCTCCTGTCTACCGCCAAAGATGTCACCAGCGAAGATAGTCAGGCGAAGACGGGAATATGTGATACCAATCGCCCTTCGTTGCAAGTAACACTCAAAGGGATGGGATACATCTTGGGATAGTACCTAACGAGACCATGATTTTCCACTGAAGGATTACTACACGATTGAAAACATGTCCTATAGTGTCGACGCACACGTCCAAGCCACCACTAAAGGGCTCTGAGAAACGGATTTCTCACCACAGGTGGTGGTTCCAAGTGACTGTTTCAAACCAGTCGTCGAGCGACGATTTACTTTGGTCGCGTGTCAACGAAACTGGGGAAGCCGATGACGTTTGCGAGCATCATGATACCTGTCCCGGAGGAGCAAGGTGTAGTTACACCTGTTTTATAGCATTGTTTTTATTTTGCTATCAGGCTATCATTTTCCTTCAAGCCTTGCTTGACGCGCTCTTCTCTAGTTCAGCCCGTGTGCGACATGCTACATCTAACCCCCTCCTATAAAGCACCCGGGATCACTCTGATAAGCGGGTTGGAGCTGTTCGTGAAGGCGCAGATACTGAAGGAAAAGACGTTTTCGTCGAAGGAGGGTCCAGCGGAGTGGAATGGCGAGATGAATTAGAAGAACTTGTGATCTAAATGCGTACTTTGGAAGTGGACCCGCTCCCTTCCTACCAACTTGAATAGTTGTACATGCACCAAAGACATACCTACAGTACATTT
>JBBPRT010000208.1:0-17106 GCA_038093175.1 Boletus hoseneyae
CGTTGCTGGAAACAACGCCGTTGTTTGGGAAAATACACGAGTCTGCTGCGGTCTCTGGCCAATCCACAGTACGGCCTCAGGATCTGGACACCAATCTGCATTTCACATGCTTTATCAAGGCCCCTGCCACGGGGCCTGCCAACGATTCCATGAAACGGTGGCGTTTGATCGAACTGGACGGGGGTAGAATTGGACCGATTGATAGGGGAGAGTGCGACGATCTCCTAAAGGCATGTTCTTGCCCTCTTGCATATAAAAGATGTTTGTTCTCACACAGATCACAGGATGCGGTGAAGTACGTGAAGGAATTCTACGTATCGCAGGCGAAGAGTATCAATTTCAACATGATGGCGCTCTGTCCTGGACCGGGTGAAGAGTATTAGTTTATGCATCTACTGTTTTACAAAATGTGCATCAGAGTGTACAGTGCAGGAGACGATTGTATCCAAAGCAATGCAGTATGAGAATGGGAGATAACGGGCTATTGTGTACTAGAATCGTAAGCGGCGAGCAGTTCAGACATTGAGGCAGGTAGCTCCTTCAGCATCCTGGCAGTAAATCTAGACGTATTGAAAGTGCTGTCAAAGTCGGTAATGTCTTCGCCATTTCCTATTTCAGCGATTTGGGCCGCCGATGCAGCAATCTATGCACGGTTTGAGCTATCGCCGAGAACGAGTGCAGAACCGAGCGACTAACCCGTAGGAACTGGATAGGAGGGAGCTTGTCTGATTTCGCTTGTAGCTTGTTCCCCCGTAAAAGGTCCTTCACCAGGAAGGGTTCCGCGGTCAACGGTCGCGCAATCCCAATGACTGAAAATATTCACAAATATCAGTGACCGTGCAGAACAGACCATCCATTCAACCGACCGTCGGTAGAGCCCGAATGTATCGCTTCCGCCATGGCGCGTACCGTTCTGAAGCCCCCCGTGACGGCAATTTTGGATCGACTCAGATGTGGTCTGAGCCGATCTGCAAAATCAATAAAATATGCTTCCCGTGCAGTAGCAAAAGGAGTCTGGTACGAGCACATTTCAATGGGATGTATTTTCTGCCATGAATGCGACAAGACCCACCCTCTGCAGCACAGGTGCTTGTTCGTGCTCGTAGGTTCTTCCGCTGATCTCGATTAAATCGACAGCGGCAGCTTCCAGCGCTTTCGCTGTGACGATCGACTCATCTGCGTTGATCCCGCCGGGTACAGCGTCCTCGCAGTTGATCTTGACAGAGATCAGAAACGTCGAGTCATTTACCACCCGTTTAACCTCGGCGATGATCTCTAGTAATATCCGCATGCGATTTTGCAACGTTCCACCATACTCATCCGTTCTGTTGTTGGTCCTTTGAGACAGAAATTGGTGGAGTAGGTACCCGTGTGCAGCGTGGATCTGCCAACGAATGAGTGTAATTTTGAAAAGGGGGAAAATCGTATCACCTGGACGCCGTCAAATCCAGCCCTGTGCAAGAGCGAGGCCGCGTATGCGAATCGCCGGACGATATCCCTGATTCCATCCCTAGTCAAAGGTGTCGGCCTCGCGAACAACACGCCAGAAGTAGATGGGTGCTCTATATCCGATGATGATTCTGGGTATGGTTGTGTCGTGATGGAAACCTGTCGACCTGGGTGACTCAGCTGCCCAAGAACGAGGCTCCCATATGATTTGGCTGCCCTTGCTACCTGTTTGTAGTCGTCCAGGTAATCTCGAGGCATATCCCGGTCGATAATTGCATTTCCTACCCCAACATCGAACCGCTCAAAGGATAATATCGAGGAGAAAAGTGACCCATACCTGATGCTTCCAAGTGATCTTTCTTGATCTGAATATTACCAGTGACTATTACCCCTGGGGAGCCCATCTCAACGATTATGCTGATTGCAGACTAGCGACTTACCTATATCCCCCATTGCCCATGTTTCGTAAAGTCGGACCAGCTCCTCGGTGGGCTGACCCCGTTCCGTTGGATCATAGGGCGAGAATGTCGACAGGCGTTCAGACATTGCACTCTTCATCAGCTTATTTTTCGCAGTCTTTCCACTGAAAGGAAAGGTGAGCGGTTGCCCTAAAGTTACGGCATGTGAGACGTCAGGGGAAGACACGACCAAGGGGTGCTGCATTGGTTGGTACGGATACTGCCAGTGGGGTCCATTCCACCATAATCGGCCATCTTCTTTATAACCAGCGTCCGCGAATTGTTCTCGGAAAGAGGACCTCGTATATCCAATCATACTCGCAATGTATGTGACTTGACCGAGTGGCTGCAATGAATTACGGGCCGCTCGAAAAAAAAGGGGTGGAAGAATACCGACATTGACGTTAGTTCGGAGGTTGTAGGTTGCGTGTTTCTCCCGCCCAGTTTTTCTGCCGTAGGCGACTCGGAATGAAGTACTATGACAGCTGAGGCGGTGAAGTACAAAATACCCGAACAATTGATATTCAAATCTAAACGACTTGGGCTTCAAGTTGGACTCACCTGGTACGACTGCACTTGGTGTGCCTGATATCGTTGAACCTCGGAGCGTTCCAGGGCGGCGACTACCAGGCTTTCCTGTCAGAGTCATTAACGGTTTCCGTCACCACACTGAGAACACGACTGACCTGTAGCCGCTTTTAGGAACGGTGGCGCAGAAGGCTGGGCAGACTAGGACAAGAGTGTATGAAGGTGACCAAAAGTTGAGATTCGTGCGAGATGGTTACCCCATCATGATGTACGTGGTAAAAACGGGAACCACCAATCACCGAGAACCAAGGGAGATATGCTTCTTTCGCTTAGACCACGGGAAAGTACTGAAACGCAACCATGCCAGTGGTTTAGTAGGTTACGGCCGTGCAACTGACATCGGGGGTCAAACGTCTCCGACTTCTATCGCCCGACCCCATGCCTTGCTGTGCCTAGAATAGCCAATACGAAATATAGATTACATCCGAATGGGGTTGGCCAGCCCGCATTCTATCTGATGCGGCGGCATGTGAACCAAGACGAGAAGTGAGCATTCGTAAGATAATGAAGGCGTACCACTAGCACCAGAAATTCTGACTCGATGGGTATGGAAGCGACCCTGGCGGCCCGGTAAGCCGTAGGGTCGCTAAACAATGGGAGGCAAGCGGTAAATACCGCTAGCTCTTTGTTTTCGTGACGGATGCGTTGTTGGTGGGCCGGCTGCTTTCTCAGAACCAGGTGAAGTATGTCGTCAAAGTCAAAAACGGCGACCGGAGAAAAAAAAACATTCTTCGGCCAGTCCAAAACAGCGAGCAACGGACAAAACACGCGGCGTTCTAGAACCTGTCCCGAGTAGGGAGATGAGTTGAGCCACATCTCCGACGAAGCTAACCGGTTTGACTCGAACAGCGCCGGTGCCGGCGCCATCCGGGACGACGGTTTCAATGGTGAGACTAGACTTGAGTTGTGGCAGCCAACGGTGGTGACAGCAAGTTGCCTTTCTTAGAAGTCAATATCATTATCAGGTTCTGCCCATCTCTTAGAACTTGTCACCTCATTCGAGGAAATGGTCAAGTTCGATCCCTCTGTATGGATTCCAGCGCAGCGCATGCTAGAGATGTCAAAATGGGTATCGCAAGGTGCCGAGGCTGCAAGTACCACCATTGCTTCTGTCAGAGATATATCAAAACTCATTCGCCACTCTTTCAGAGGGTATACAAAACATATGTCAGGCTCCGATCTTCACATGATACATGGGGTCCTCTTGAAGCTGATATCAAAGCGGGTTGCCCGTCAACCCCGGTCATGGACGACATTCTCTTCAAACATCGATTTCCCAAGGAATACCGCCACCCAACCATGGATAAAATGTTGACGCGGCAGCGCTTGACTGGGGAGGCCCGAACTCTGTTGCGATGTTTACGGTAGGGCTTGAAATCGCTCCATTTTGTCTTGGAATATCCCGCAACTGAACTCGACCCAATTGACTCCATCGGCAGCGCGGGTGTGAATGTGCCTGGTATCCGGCTGGTGGATGTGGCCGAAGGCTGTCTAGGTTTGGAATTCATAGAAGGACCACTTGTACGACATGTAATACCGGCGGGCACCGACGAACCGCGCCATCGACTTGCGTTTCGCTCCAAAGAAAAGGGAGCAGAACCGGATGACGAAGAAACTGTCGACGAGATATCCTTTCTCGCGACTAGATGGGGTTGCGTAAGCAAAATCACCAAGGGTCTGTGGCTTGCAGGGCAAAGCATGGTCGTTTCGCTGACCGTACCATCTCTTCCAGAAACGCTCATGGAGAAGATTGGTGTGGAAATCGCCAAGCTGCATCTTATTGATATCATTCATGGGGACTTGACCACGTCAAATATGTTACTCCGGGCAACTAACAATGATCTGGTGTGTTAAGATGACTGTTATTAGCAGGATGCTCTCCAACACGTCATCCTTCAGGTTCTGATCGACTTTGGTCTGGCTTATCACTCTACCCTCGTGGAGGACAAAGCCGTGGACCTTTATGTTCTGGAACGTGCTTTTGCGTCAACG
The DNA here is from genome assembly GCA_038093175.1 of Boletus hoseneyae. NCBI lineage: Eukaryota > Fungi > Basidiomycota > Agaricomycetes > Boletales > Boletaceae > Boletus > Boletus hoseneyae. The sequence goes on from JBBPRT010000208.1 coordinate 4,488, forward strand.
CACCCTGACTCCGAACCCCTGTTCGCGTCTATTCTAGCAGCTTACGCGAATCGCATGGGGAAAGACTGGAGTCAGATCAAAAGAAGACTAGATGAGGGTGAGATTGGCCACCGCGGCTTAAGCGACTATATACTGAATGTCATTTCAGTCCGTCTTCGTGGCAGAAAGCGGAGTATGGTTGGTTGAAGTGGTACATTGGGGAAAGAAATGTTCTGTAACAACTTCTGCTTGCCTGTGACCGAGCAGCCCTGAACAACGTTATAGATTATTGCATGATCTATCGATCAGTGGTCCCGTATATTCATCACAGCTTTCCAATGTGGTATACATGTAGTTTGTATCGTTAGTACAGAAATGAACCAATGCGCAACAGCAAACTCGAAGTCTGCTCAGCCATATCTTACACGAGATCCTCACCAGCGCAAATCCTTTCAACCCACTCCACGCCGCTCTGCACCGTTGTTAAATTCTCGCAGCCTGTCTCAGTGATCAAGACATCATCCTCGATTCGCACCCCTCCCATCCCTTCACAGCGAGCGAGAATGTCAGTGTTGATATAAGGCGAGGCGTGGACATTGTAGGATGCCAAAAGAGCGGGGTGGAAGTAGACGCCTGGTTCGATAGTCTGGTTTTCAAGAGGAATATTAACGGGGAAAAGAATGACGGGATGCAAATAACGTCAGCTTACGACCACCATCCATGCCTGCAACTCCAACCGCAATCTCAGGTACTTGTAGAAATCCTTGTGCCCCCCGGCACCTCCGCTCACGCCGTCGTTGTCGTTTACGAAATATTTACCACTCCCAGCAGGCCGACTTGCGCTGGGTACGTCATGTACATCCATACCCATAGAATGACCTAGGCCGTGTGGAAAGAAAGCGGCGCTGAGACCTGTCAGCAGAATTTCTTGGGAGAGTGCCTCCCGAGATTTCACAGTTGCCTTGGTGTTCGAAGGTTTCGTGTGATCATTCACGTGGCCATTAATACCTGAATGAGACGTCAGCAATAGTGTCATGTGGCAATGGGAAGCGACAGGATGACTGGGGAGAGAATGACAGACCTCCAATCATCCCATCAGGATCCTTGAATATACCCATGTCTAGGAAGCCATTCACAAGCACGCGGTGGCATAATAAGTGTACGTCATCCCAATGGACTCCAGGCGCAGCAAGTTTGAAAGATTCCTACACGAACCGTGATTGGCGAGTTAGTTCAGCACGAATGGCGCATGAAAGTGAAAACGGTGACTCACGGATTGCATCCTCAATACAAGCTGGTATACATTCCTTGCTTCCTCCGTGAATTTGCCGCCATTGCCAACTGGCATTGTACGCGTGACTGTGATTCATGATAACATCAAGGAAGTTGGATAGACCAAATCAGTCCCCGAGGTCTGACACAAGCAAGATCTCATACGATCGATACTTACTATCCGAGCTATAGCAATCCCACTCACAACCAGCATCGATCAGCAAGACCTGTGGCAATAATGCCGTCCCCTCCCCACTGCCTTCGTCATGGGAATGTACCTGTGACAGGTCTCCCGTGTTCGGTATGTCCCCGTGACGTATTGGTCCCCATGCAAAGGCACGGTCATTACAACAATAATGCAGTGTCGATGCCCGTGTAGAAGCCGCCACAATAGGCAGATAAGCTTGGTGTGCAGCGCTGTAAAGCATATAGATTCATCTCGACGCAGAGGAGATAAAACGGCTAACCCCTCTCGCCTGCACGAGGCTACGAATATCGCCTCTGCTTCGGCTTCTTTCTCGATTAGCCATTGTCCGGGTAGAAGTGGCGTATGCGAAGGTTGCTTCTTGATCTTCCCTGCAACGGCCAAGCCAAGCACACGCATGATGACCTCATGTGCGCGTGAGCTGATGTCATTGGCTTTGCGGATCAAGGCGATCTCGTACGGATCCTTGATAAGTCGCGTTCTATGAAGCGCTGGCAGGAGATGTTCGGCCGTCTTCGTTGGGGCTGATTGCAAGGCTGCTCCCAAACCATCCACGTCACTGGTGAGAATGTTCGGGAACTGGTCCGTTTCAGGAAGGATATGAATGACCGTTCCTTGCGGCAGTTGTGAGATGGCAGTGACGAGTTTAGGGAGATGCTCGACCTCGTCCACTGCATACAAATCGCGTGCTTCTTGAAGCGTGGGGGGAGCGGGGGACCACAACAGATCGGCGACCGTAGGCTCAATGATGTACAAAGTCGTTTTTACAGGGCAGTCCTGGCCGTATTTCTGTGTAGCAGAAGAGGTGTGATCACAGAGCGCCAAAAAGTATGATCCAGGGACATTGCAACCAGTGAGATAGAAGAAGTTGGATTCCTGACGAAAAGAAAGTTCACGATCGGTGTCATTCCGATAGGCAGTGGTACCGCCCGCCAACAGGATCGCGTGAGGCTTGAGATATGCGTTGGGGCGATGAGCTGTGTTGCATTACACGCCGATTTGTGGGTACGGTACCTTGTTTCTGTCTTCCGCAGACACAGACGTTAGCAGTGCACTCAAAGTTTTAATGATGTGATCCTTTGCTAGATTCCAGAGGCCAAACGTGAATATAAGCAAACAGGAGGTATGCGGCAAGCGAGCATTGCCCATGAATGTAAGGACGTACCAGGATACTTTCCATTCAAATCTGCATCTGTTGTCATCGTACTTGGGTAACTTGACGCTCGATTGAGCTGGTGGTAGAGAACATTACTGAGATGGGAGGCTCTAGGTCAACTAGTAGCAGAGTGAACAACTTGAAGGAAGGACGAGTAATCGTCACAAACGCCGATGGTGAAGCGGTTATCATGCTTGCCTTCCAAGCAAGCGGCAGGGGTTCGACTCCCCTTCGGCGTAAGTTTTCGCGACTTTTTCTTTCTATAAATGTTTACTGTCAGAGGTATACCAACTGGGAACTAATAGGTACTGTTACGGGTGAAAAAAAAAAGTCAGAACAGTCCCCTCGTCACCATATACGCATAAAATGCGCCACAAGCCCCCGCCGTCTCCACTGTCGCCTCGAACGCATCCCAGCTCGAAAACAGTGTCCTAATGTCCACAATCTCCAGTACCGCTGTCCAATCCTGCACACCCAACGTGCAAAACCCATTGTCAATGTAACACCCTGCGTGCGAAGCAAACGCTTGGTTCTCGAGCGCTTGGCAAGTCGCACTCGGGGGCGTGGCATCCACTGCGTCTCCAACGAGCGCAAGTTGAAGGCAGTGCATGGTGTCCATCACCCATTGCTGACCTCGGGCATCGAACAAGGTGATGTTGTCTGCGAATTTTTGACAGTAATATTGGCCATAGCCGATCGGGTATCCTTCAGGACCACAATGGTATCTGGACTCGAGGCAGTTGGCATAGAAAGTACACTGGTCCCAGGGTGGGTTTGCACATGCCGGATCGGTCGAAGGAGGGCCTAGTGCTGTGTCTTGACTCAACACAGGACCGAGGTATAGACTCAACAGCACGACGACAAAGCCAAGTCTGGTCGACGAGTTGGAAAGACACGCTATGGCAAGGAAGAGGGCTCACAGTCCATGCCGAAACATTTTCCAAGATCACAGACTGACTCCTTGAAGAGTTGCGAATGGCGTGGAGTGAATGAAAAGCTCTCACTTGAGGGAGCACATCACGGTGTCCTCGGCGTGATGGTCGTATATAATTAAAACGTGTGACCTCTAGCCTGGTGACCAGACTTGGTATGTGACCTCAGCTAGATGAAAAAGGTACAAACAGATCTCGTAGTGCATGGCTTGTGTGAATGATCCAGAATTCAACATGTCAGCCTGAAGACATCTAGGTTGGTTCACGTCCATCAAGTAATGGTATTACACAACCCCCCATCTCTACTGCAACTTTGCGAACATCTCTCTCGATTCCTGGAGCGCCGAAAGCTCCACCTCCAACGTTTTCCGCTACATACAGGCGTTCACAATGAGCTTGAAGTCAACAACAAAACAAAAACATGTGCCACACCTTTTCCTCATTGCCAAGTTGCACAGCTTCAGGAACCGTGGTTTGATAGTTTGGTTGGGATAGCAGTTTGTAGAGCTTATCGAGGTTGAGACGAACAAGGTCGATTTTCTTGTCACACTTGGCAACTTCCGCCTCCAGGTTCACAAGACCCTGAAATTTGTAAGACATAGAAATGATGAAAGTAACCAGGCACTCGACATACCTGTACCTGGAGATATATCACCACAGTCGACGAGACAACCGCCGAGCCACATCCCGCAGGTATTTGAGAAGATGACCCTTCGATGACTTCCGCCTTCGTGCAGCCCTTGGTCAAAGCAACGATCGTAGGAACCTGAGATTCGAAAAGAGCCTTCTCTTCGGGCGTCTGAACATGGATGAAGACTGAATCACATCATTGAGCCCCAGTAACCCTGGAAGATTGTCATAATCAAAACCTACGCTGTATATTCGATTGCAGGTTATATGACGCTGCTAGTGAACGACCCGTCCGTAATGCTGCGAAGACAAGATCGAACTGTTCTTCGGCATCCGTGGATTGGAAATCCGTATCCTGTTGTTACGATAGATGAAGATGGCCCAACCTCGGTGGGAAAAAGCGACTCACAAAAGTGGGGTATCGCGATATCATGACGGAAGGAAGATCCGTTGATCGCCTTGGTAGACGCTGCCAGAGCTCCTCGGTGATGAACGGCATGAAGGGGTGGAGAAGTCGGAGACCACAATCAAGGCAGGTGTGCAAGGTCTGTTGTGCCGATGTCCGCACTTTAGGATCAGCAGACGGATCGGTCATGGGCTTCATAGCTTCCTGTATGCGATGGATATTAGGGGTCCCGGCTAGTGTACTATGCAGCGGAAATCACGTACGATATATACGTCACATAGCTCGTACAGCCAGAAGTTATGCGCCGCTGTAGTGGCAGCCATGAAATTCCGCACTTCAAGGTATTTATTGACCTCGCCGGCAGCAAAGTTGAGCTTGTGAAGGACCCATCGTTCAACCAGCGTTTCATTGCCGGTTGGCTGGGGATTCCTCGTCAGCGGGTCATAAAAATAGAAGAGCAAACTACCTTTGCCACGTCAATAGGGATGAAGTCGGGCTCGAACTTGAGCATCGCGAACTTGGTAGCATTGAAGACTTTATTGCAGAACTTTCTGTATCCTTCTACACGAAGAATCTCCAGGTTGATATCACGACCTATGGTTGATTCACCAACTGCTTCTTTGACTAAATGCCTAAACTCACCTCCACCCGAGTAAGCACACAAAGCAAATCGAAGACCGTCTGTTCCACATTCCGGAATGCCCTTCGGGAAGTCCTTCTTCTGCCCTGCTATAGCTTTTGCAATTTCCTTGTCATCCAAGTTGCCTTCATACAACTTTTGGTGAAGGTCTTGAAGGGGTAATCCATGGATGACGTCTAGAGGATCAATAACATTACCCAGGCTTTTACTCATCTTCCGTCCATGAGCATCGCGGATCATCGCGTGGCAAAGGACTTCGGCGAACGGAACCTTGCCTGTAAGATAGACGCCAAGCAACACCATGCGAGCAACCCAAAAAAATAGAATGTCCCAGCCTGTCTCTAGCAAACTTGCAGGGTAGTAATGTTCGAGATCGGAGGTCTGGAATACATTAGACTTTGAAGCACAGGAACGTGAAAAGGACATACCTTTTCCGGCCAGCCCATGATGGAGAATGGCCACAAGCCAGAGGAGAACCACGTATCCAGCACATCCTCGTCCTGCTCGAGGGTAAAGCTCTTTCCCGCGGCCAGAACCCTAGCACGTTCGGTGGCCTCGTCGAGAGTACGACCCACGACCCAACTCTTGCCATCATTAATCTGTAAATGGCGGGATAGTTAGAAGTAGCATCCAGCACGAGGATCAGCACACACGTACGTCGTTCTCCTCTCCCTCAATGCGGACGAAATACGCGGGACAACGGTGGCCCCACCACAATTGGCGCGAGATGCACCAGTCTTGAATATTGTCTAACCATCTATACCAATCCGCTTCTGATTGTGCTGGTGTGATCTTGAGCTCGCCCGCTCGGCTTCGCTACGGCGACAGTGTGAGAATGTGTAGGACGCCGTACCGGCTGGCAATAAATCCCGTTATACCTTGATTGCTTCCTCTGCCAAAGGCTTGCACTTCACCCACCACTGGGGTTTCAGGATAGGTTCAATGATGTCTCCAGATTTACTGCGTACAAATATCAACATGCGCATACATACTAAATCGGGGTGACACTCACCTGCAAATAGGGATTTGCATTGGGTTATCCTTTGTCTCGACGAACAACCCAGCTTCTGAGAGCGCCTTGACAACTTCTCTCCTCGCGTGGAACCGCTTCATACCCTGCCGGAATACATACTCAGCTTCGCTTACTCAGAAATATCCATCAGACTTGCATTGAACTTCTCTCCGGCATTAGCATTGAGCGTCCCATCATCGTTGAGAATGTTGATAAACTCTAGATTATGGCGCTTCCCGACTTCGTAATCGTTGGGATCATGAGCAGGCGTGATCTTCACTGCACCCGTTCCGAAATCCTTGTCAACCATCTCGTCCGCCACGATCGCTAATCGTCTGTCGACAAACGGATGCTTTGCAAATCTCCCATGAAGATGCTGAACGTATTTAAGTCCGGCAGATGCAACCGCGGACGTGATCGACACACCTTATAACGATCGTCTTCGGGATGCACGGCAATGGCAGAATCACCCAACATCGTTTCCGGACGTGTGGTCGCAACAATAATCTTCTCGTCTACGAGGGCCTAGGTTAGAGGAAAGCTGTCTACAAAGCGATAACGTACCGGAACCCTCGATAGGGTATGCAAATGATGTGATCACACCAAACTCGAATTTCTCCTTTGGATCATAACCTGGAACACCGAGCAGCGTTTTCCCCTCCAGTTGTTTTTGATCCACCTTAATGATGTTAAACAACAAAGCAACCGATGTCGACACGATTTCTGTACCTCCAAGTTTGATAGAGTGGTATTCAGCCTTACACACCAATTAACCAGACGGTTGTCACGATACAGAATACCGCCTTCGTGCAGCCGACAAAAGTTCTCAATGACGGCATTGGAAAGTGACTGAAACGCAGATGAGAGAGATGAGAGCAGTGACATGCCCTACTCACAGGGTTCATGGTAAACGCAACGCGATCCCAATCGAAGCTTCCTCCGAGCCGACGGAGTTGGTTGGTGATACGTGACTGGTAGCTGGAAGATATGAGATACGAATACTTGATCATGAGATGGAGCACTGACTCATTCTTCCAATCCATGACCTTGTCCAAGAAGGCCTCTCTACCGAGATCGTGACGCGTTTTACCTTCTTGTTTGAACAAACGGCGCTCCACGACGGACTGGGTGGAGATACCAGCGTGATCAAAGCCTGGAACAAACAGCGTTGTCTTGCCCAACATCCGGTTCCTAAATACTTGTCTGTTGGAGGACCCATATGGTGAATACGTAGGACTAACCATCGCACCAAGCCGTCTTGGATAGCTACGGTAAGAGCATGACCGATATGGAGACTGCCCGTGACGTTCGGAGGAGGGAATGGAATGACGAACAATCCTTCTGGTTTTGCCGACCCATCGGGAGATGTTTGAGGTTTGAAGAAGCCCTGGGCTTCCCACCAATCGTACCAAGCAGCCTCCACGGCCTGTGGGTTGTATCCAGTTGCCATTGGCTGGAGCACGTCTGTGCACACACAAGTGCATCAGGAAACAACAAGTGGACGGGGATGGGGACACTCACCCTTCTTCTCGCCTTTTGGTGTCGTGTTGACGAATTCGGGCTCTGCTGCCTTGCTTTCCTTGGCCACCTTTTTCTCGTTCGCTGGTGTGGACGAAGCCGCATGCTTGAGTTGTTTCGCGGCCAACTTGGCCTCCTTTTCTAGTCGCTTGGCCTCCTTTTTTGCTGGAATATGTGTCAGCTAGCGGATGGCGCGCGAGGAAATACGTAGACTTGCCCGAGCTCTTGGACGGCGGTTCGTCTGCGATGGCCCCGCGTGAGCGAACGACTCGGAATGGGCTATGACCAACCTTTGGATTGAGGCTCTCCAGACGACATTTTTGCCAAGGATGATGAAAGAGATCGGGGAGGAGAAATGAAGCGAAGGAGATGATATCGATGTCTGAATGCGACAAGCATCAATGACTCGCTGTGATTATGTAATGACTACCAATCAAGAGAGCAAGTCTAGACAGTATGGATTTTTTTTTGTTGACATTCGTGACGGTGATAATCCACAATGGCTTCAGCTGTTCACGTCGCTTACACACTCCCAACTGCCCTTTAAATTCTCTTTCCAAAGTGTCACTTTTCCGTCGCCACAGCTCACGGCAAGGATGTTGCCCGCGAGGCTCCATGAGACACGCCAAACGACATCGGGGAACTTGCCTTGTGTCGCCGGCGTATTCTGGGACGCGGTAGGGGATGGGTCGAGGGTTGTCTTGACCCATGGTGCAGTTGGTGTGTCCTTTGTCCAAATGATGACAGACTTGTCCTATAAGCAAAGACCAGAATGACATTGCATTCCCCTCCGACTCTCCGTACGACGTACCTGTGATGCGGTGGCTATATAGCTCCTCGGCAATCCGATATTGGGTGCCCACGCAACATCGCGCACCCAGTCGGTATGACCCTCAAGCGTCTCCTCCTCGACCCACGCCTGGGAGGCTTCACGGAAAGACCAGATCTTGACGAGATTGTCACATCCAGCGCTGGCGAAGCGTTTGAAAGGCGCAGGAGTAGGTGCTCCAGGCTGATGAGGGTGGATGAGTGACCCGGGGTGGATGGCGGGGGCCCAGGATACAGCGTTGCAGCCGATAGCGTGACCGTTGAAGATATCGGCAACCCACTGACCATCATCTGGAAACCGGTCAAGGTAAAAGATGGCATGATCGTTTGCGATGGGTTTGTGGGTAAAAGTGAGGTGGGACAAACCTTTAAATGTGAGCACGGAAAGCTTTCCGTCGGAAGAGGCGCATGCAAGGATAGCACCTAGCTCGTGGGATGCCCAAGAGATAGAATTCACTGTGGATTGTCAGAGGGCCAGGTGGAACACATGGACGGAAGGGATACCTGAGGCAGTGTGCAGCGTGTGCTCCTTGATTTTCGTCCACGAACCAGCTGAGGGACCCTGTGACTGCTCTCTCCAAATAAGCACTTGTCCGTCATACGAACACGATGCGAGGATGTTGCCGAACTTGGGGTGGGCCCACGCGACCTGCCAGACGGGGCCGGTGTGACTAGACGGACAATTTAGCATTGGTGCAAAAGAATAGTTGGACACGTACCCTTTAAGGGTCTGTCCTCCCGACTTGGATGGCTCGCCGTCGACGACGTTGAACACCTTGACGGTGCGGTCAGATGAACACGTAGCAAGTCGAGTTCCGTAATAGTCAAGTTGTGCATCGTGCTTGAAAACGCTGAACAAGAATGATGAGAAAGATCGAAAACGAATACATACGATCATGTCTTCATGTGCGGTTTCGATTGGGACCGCTTCGGTGGTCGTCGCGCTGACCATCTCGTATACGGTGCAGTTGGTGGTAAGTACAAAGCGTCACTGATGATAATTTCAGCGGAGAATGAACTACTTTGACTTGCTCCAGCTCATGACATGGACTCTGACCAAGTCGTACATCGAGTGAAACGGTTCAAGGTCAGTTTCTGTTGTCATCTCTTCTACAACGCTGATTATCGTGCTCCTAGCACCAATCGTACGCAGAATCATTGAAAGATGTTCACCTCCCATCTGCACTCGACCTCACAGGGTTTGACCATGACTTAGCGGTAGTTCTTGATCACTTTTTATCTGTACAACACGCTCAAACCTCACCTACGTGTTCCAGGACAACGAGTCACACTTTTACGCGTCCCTTCAGCAATGGAGACAGCTCAATCTATCTCCGTCGTTCGTCCAATTCGCCAACAAGGTTGATCCACTCGCCCTTTCCATGCCTCTTCTCTTGCATAATTGGAGAGATATCGTCAAGTTATGGATGACTGCGGTAGATGTTGCAGATGACGAAGCATTACCGGCACTTCTCGAGTATGACACTCGTTCACTCCTACTTTCCTTGCTCATTTGATCACAGTCTTCTTCACAAGTTCGCACATGACCTTCGTACAACCCTATCACCCGTCTATGCTGACCTATCAGCCAAGCTCATAAATTTTCTTTCCCGTCCCATCCCAGCCCCTGCGCTGACGGCATTGTTGGCAACGATGTCCGGGCTTTTCAGGTACCTTCTCGTGCCGTCTATACACTTGGATCTTTTACAACAGACGTGGTCTTCCTTCCATGCTGTCCTACCGAGTTGTGGCTCCGAGGTGCAGCGCGCTGCTGCCGAGGTCTGGGCATCTGTGCTACGCCGCTTGAAGACTTCTGCGCGGGAGAAGGCAGTTCTCCTCATGGCCAACAATCTCGATGGCGTAGAAACTGCCACTGCCTGGATGCTTGTGTTTGCTTGCAAAGTTGGCATGTCTCGCTCTTCGCGCTTCCGGTATATTAACCACCCTCCCGTGTTACGCAGTCTGTCTCCTCGACCCTTCACACGACTTCACCTTCGATAATTGGACCGGTGATCGACTGTTATCTCAGCTGTGAAAACCCCGATTTACTCTACACACTTTTGCGGCGCACGCTCACTTCTATCATCCATCACTGCAAGGGTGCTGAACAATTTTCTGCCGTCGCTGAATTGCTCACAACTCGATTTTCGACCGTTGTCAGTCAATCATCATCAAGTAATACCGAAACAGAGCGCCTCCAGCGTGCATTGCAACTAGTCAGCATTGTTTGCAGTGTCCGTCAAGGGTCCCGACTGTCTCGTGAGTTTTCTCCTCTGCTTACCTCGTTCTACTATCAACCCTGCCTTTAAAGCACTACAATTGTCACAATTCGCCTCTGCTCTACTGAACATTCAAATTTGCCCTCCAATTGAGACCGCTCTCCTCAACTTCTCAGTCGCAGTTCTTACAGCGGGAGACATGTCTATGGCTACGAACGTTGGACGTATATTCATCGCGGAAGCTCTCAAGGTTCCCAAATTCGGGGCTTCGCTTCTTGGTGTTCTCGCCGAGCTGTCGTGGGGAGGGTGGAAGCTCGTTGCTCTACCTGCCTTGTTTAGATCCACTGGAGATCTTCTCGCCACAGAACCAAAGCAAACGTTGCGCTTGTTTGCAAGCCTCCGATATTCCGATAAACTCGGGGATGTGGATATCGTGTGGAGGCGTACCATCGATATTTGGCTTCGTGACCGGTTGTCTCACTGGGAACTCAGTCCAGACGGCGTAGATGAATTGCGTAATCTCCTGTCGCTATCGATGTTCGTCGAGAAGATGCCAGAATTATTGGTGGGGATAGTCCAACGTATGCTAGATGAACCTAACCAGGAGGACTCATGGGATGCGTCCCATGCAAACGCCGCCTGGGTTTTATGGACGTGCATGCATGCTCTTGCTGCATTAAAGAATGATTCGTGGAGGCAACAGGTCGATTTGGTGAGGTGGACTAGGTCAGTTGTGCAGCAATGGTCGTGGTCTCACTGCGCCATGGATGGTTTGGTGGGTCTCACGCAATCAAGGTAAAGAGCCTGCTGCCTCTCCGGGGGAAGCGTATTAACGGTGATTTTCTTGTCCAGTCCCTCGATCCCAGATGCCTTGTCGTTCTCGGAACTATACCTGCACTTGCGGACGTGTATCATCTCGCATTCGCGATCGTTGCGTCTGAGCGCACTGAAGATCCTTTCTTCGAAGCTGGTAAAATCCTCTCCTGGAGAACAAGATGTACTGAAACGGTGTTTGCAAGGGGAGGATGTTTCCTTGGACGTTCAGGGTGTGCGCGAACGGGTGTTGCGAATTGGTCGCATTAGTCAGGTGATCAGGGATGATGAACCACTAGCTACTGACCTTTGCATCAGGTGGTTGATCTGTGAGTCTCCCTGTCCTTGATCGAACATGATTGAACGTTCATATGTAGCCCAACTGAAGGTTAATCTACGTCCATTGTGGTCGCCTGCCGCAGAAGCACTCTCGTCCTTGGCCAAGCGGTTTGGTGATTCTGTTTGGACATGTCTCTTTGACGAGTTGGAAGCGGTTGCCAAAGCGACGGATGCTCGCGAACTTCCCGGGTGGTTGACAAAGAACGCCGAGCGGGACGCGAAGGACGACCCTTGGGAAGAGGAGCGGACATGGAGAGATGGCGCTGCACACAAGATTAGAAACGTGATCGCGAGCTGGTTGGACCATGAGCACGACAAGAAGGCTATCATCCTCGTAAGTGTGAGATCTTCGATCTCTGGGAAACCAATGTTAAGCACTGTTCTCTTTCTTTACGAACAGGACCAGAGACCCATTGACCGATTCAATCCCGTGTCGTTTGAGACGCAGTTGCTCTTGACGCTTGGACAATGCTCATCGCTTGCCGAGAAGCATAACCGCGAACTCGTCCCGTTCTTCCTGTCGATGGCGGTCAACGATGACACGGTTTCAAGTCTTCCCCGCTACAAATTAAATGCATGGCTCACGCTATTTAGCAAATTCACAAACCCTAAGGCGCTTCATTCCACAGAAACACTTTTTGCCCTCTACACCTCCCTTTTATCGCATCCC
>JBBPRT010000209.1:0-17106 GCA_038093175.1 Boletus hoseneyae
CAATTTGTGTTTCCTTTCTTCTATTTAGTCTTGTGCATGCTTATTGGTGCAACAGCCATTGTAGCCGGAAGATTACCATTAGAGATCTAGATTGAAACTTAGTGATGTCCTTCTGTGGTATCATGAGAATCCCTAGTTGTAGAGTATTAAAAGATGTACTCTGGGGTCGAATAGCATCTTTCTGCCTTTCTTTTCCCTTCACATCTGTGTCCTCTAAGTTACCTTCAAGGCTCTCCTCCTTGTTTCTGCCCCTGCTTCATCTGTTTCCACCTTGCCTGTCTCAGCTTCATCAACCTCATCTCAAATCCAGTTGTTGCTATGAACCAGATCACGTCCAGCTGCATTGCCTTTCTGTAACGGGACTTGAACTTGAACGAGGATAACCTAGTTTATAGGTTGGACGAGGGAACTTATGCTAAGGACGAGACGTTGGTGAGTATTGATGACGACGACAACGAGGACAGAGAAATCGTTGATTGGGATAGAAACTATGAAATGACGTAGCATCCGATGACGAGGATGAGGCGGCTAAGTGCAAGGGTAGTAGGAGTGGTAAACAAAAGTCCAGGCCCCAAGTGGAGAGTAGACAAGTGAATAGGACTGGGGAAAGACGACGAGAAGGTACGGTATATATATGACACTAAGGTGCTTTAGGGTAGGTCGTCTGAGTCCTAAATACTTGAGGGCTGGTGTGAGAATGAACAAGATAAGAAGACATGAGGGAAACGCAAGGTAACTGTGAGGCGTGACATCATAGATAAGGCGAGAGTCTGGACTAGGTCTAGACTTAAGTCACGTGTTGTCCCACGGTCACATGTGAGGTCACGTGACGGAGAAGAGCAGAATGTCACGTGATCCTAAAGGGAGTTAAGTCATGTGACAGAGTCACGTGACTGCGAAAGTGAAAACGACTAAGTCCGATAAGATGAAGAAAAGTGAAAATACGCAGCGTAAGGTCCTGAACTATAACATAAAGGACCACCTTTGTGTTTGAGGCAAAAAAGAGGTATAATATGGAAGTGTGGTTCAAATTGGAATGGGTAAGCTAGGTTAGTCATCTGCATCATTATTCATGATAGTGCCCTCTGCATTTCTCCAGAACATCTTGAACTTGGAATTGTCATCATCTAGAATCATGACATTACCCTTGGACATCATCTTGAAGTTTGTATGCTTAAGGTTCTTGCACTTGATGTAGGCATTGTACGTGAGGTGCTAGAGGACAAATGAAAGAGCAAGATTAGACTGAGATAATAAATATAACATAAGACTATACCCAAAGCAGAGAGTCAAAAACATCTACAATCTCAGAATGGATAGGCAGGAGCTTCTTGGGCTTGGTGCTATCCTTATCATCACCTATAGCCTCAAGGTGCTAGGCAGATAGACAAGACTGCATGGTGCTGACAATCTTCCTGATGGCATCAGCCTGTATAAATCTGAGTCATATTGAATGGAAGAGGGGTATCCAAGTTACATCTTTTTGACTATTCTAAAGCTGGTACACATATGGACAGCAGAACTGGTATAGTCAATGAGGAGCCCTACTTGATACTTTATAATCATATAGTACTTTGCAATCACTACCTCAATTGTCTTTTTGTATGTATGTGTCTTACTTGATCTAGAAGCATGACCCTACTGCATCATATGGTAGTCTAGAAGTGCAGTTGAGTAATAATAACTATTATCATTGGCCTGTATCATGGTAATAGTTATGGCATCTGCCAGCATTACTTAATCATTATCTTGACTACCTCATTGATAATAGTGAATTCAAAATTGAGTTCTTTTTGAAGGAACTCTTCTGTCCTAAGATTAATCAACTAACATCACTGAGATTGTGTTCATAAGACTCATTATCACTGTCCATCATGTCCCTTGTCACCTTCATTGGCTGCTCTAGTTTCCATAGCAGCTTCAGTAGTTTGTTCTCAGCTTCCAACAATATGAACTTTTTAACAACCTTGGCAAATTCTAAGCATCCTTATGCTCAACATCTGTGCATCCATGTTCAATAATGCAGAAAAGTATTCAATAAATGACCATATGACCTTTGTATATAATGCATACATATCAGCAATCACGCAATGAAAGATGCTAACATAACCAGCACTCTTGTAGATATTGTCTAGTTCTTGCCTCACAGCATGATGGATCACATCAGTCATAGGCTTCACTATCACCAATGATTATATGCATTCTGACAAGTACTGGTAAGCAATATTTTTATTGCTCTATAATGTTATCAAATTAGACTAAAGGTATGAAGTTGGGAGAACTCCAAAAGAACAAGACTAAGTGGCACTGAGCCTTATATACTATTCTACTATAGTTGTATGTATTTGTTTGGTATGCTAGAACTATACTATATATACACATACCCTTGACCCTTGGTGCAAAGTAGTGCTAAAGATGCTGTATCTAATGAAAGCTATATTTACTGTGCAGACTATGTGAGACTATGAGTAGAGATTAAGAAGGCTGTGCATGATATGGCTATGGTCTAGCACAACCTTTGGATAAAATCTGTTATTTTTTGATGAGCTATGATAGTTGTATTAGAGGATAGGGGCTAGTAAATGAAAGTGATTATAGCAAGTTAGGAAAAATAGAAAAAAAAAATAAAGGGATCATAATATTACCTTCCTGCTATGAATCAACTCCCAGGAAATTGAAAGACAGAAAATGAGCAGGCATTTCCATACTTGGCTCACTAAAGTCTGTAAATCAGGAGAGAAAGTATGTTGTAATAGGCAGATATGGCAAGGGTAGAGGTATAAGAAGTATGGAAATTTATGATAATGCCCCTTGATTAGGAGAGATAGAAGAGAGGTTTTTATGTGCAATCCTTATCTGTGTAGCCCTTCCAGTATATCAAGTATTCTAGCTAGTTATAGTGGAAATAGAAATTAACTAGATAGTTCATCTCATATTTGACACATCATTTTCAGTGACTACTATATAATAGGCCCCAGCTAGAAAGTCAGTTGTCCTGGAAGATGTTTCTTATATCATTTCATATGAGAGATATTAACAATAGGGTACATGCATATAAAGCAAGGTGGATAGAGTTCTAGAGCATTAGTGCCTATGAGCTTGATAATTTGATAAGAGCGAAGCCATTTCTTGCTTAATTTACAGGAGGTGCAGGTGAGGCAAAGGACAGTGTAGGGTAGTGATATAGAGCAGTGTTTAACTGCTTGAAGTTTTATTGCTTCACAATTAATTCATTGTGTGAACATGTTGGCAGCAGATGCAGAGGTAACTGTAGGTTTAGTTCTAATATAAGAGGTGTATATGTCAAATGGGGGTTTCCTGGTTGTAGCTTGTTGTTTGTTATTATAAAAGAATTGAGTATTAGAAAGCTAATCTACCCAGTTCTCTGATTATTTGAATATGAACAAATATAAGTACTATTAGAGATTTCTATTTATCTGTTTGGTTTACCTATTAGTTTGTGGATAAAAGATAATAGAGAGTTTAGGAGTGATGCCAAGGTGCTTACTCAGATCAATCATTACTATGGAAGTAAACTGAGGATAATAGTTAGACATGATACTCCTAGGAAGCCTGTGATTTTTTCCAAACATTATAAAAGTATAGCCATGCAGTGTCCATGGTAGTAATAGTTTTGTAGCAAGGTATGAACTCAACTTCTTTTAAGAATTGATACATGATAACTGGAATGGAATTGTATCCTTATGACAATAGAAGATCTGTAGCTGTAGTGAAGTTAACAGAGATATCTTTCCTTTCTTTGGTTAATGTTTTAAGGGGTAGGAGTTTTCTGAAGTGGGCTTGGTTACTTTCTTTGAAATATGCATACCAATCACATCTACTTATATAATCATTAGTAAAAGTGAAAAGGCTATCTCATGTGTAGTGTTTTCAGATAAGGGCAAGGGCTTTCTCCATGCCTAGGTGATCCACAATTGGTGAGATATAATGATGTCATAGGATTTCCATTCTTAGGTTGTCATAATCAAAATCTGACTTTGGTTATTTAGAAGAGTACCTTCTTTAGTAGATTTCATTCCTTGTTCTGCTAGTATCAGAACTTTGGATTATTTAAGCAATATAAAGGCAGTTTTAATATGAGAGAGAAGTTCTTCTATGTCAGTGGTAGTGTGGACAGTGATTATAGCAATAAAAGTTCTAGTGAAGCTGAAACCACTATCTCCATGGTTCAAGTCCACCTCTAGTATAGGTGGGAGATCTATGTGTTCAATGATGAGCTGGGCTATCTGGTTGCCTTCTTTTACTTCAAAGTCAGTATCTAAGCAGTTGAAAAGAATCTCTATAGATCCTTAGTAATTGAAATTAATGACTTTTGCTCTATATTGAACATATGTTTAATAGTAGGTTTTCTGCTAGGTGCTATTCTTCTATAGATGTCCTATTCTGGGGCTATAGCAATTTATGTGTCAATTAGGATTTTTCTATATTTAGGCATGATGGCTATTTCTGCACTGTAGAAATCAAGACTGGCTATATGTTTACTTTCTCAAATAAGAAGTTGAGCTTTCTGGGATAGCCTCTTTATGCTGCTTTGGTGCTTGCTGCAATATATTCCTATGGGATTACTAATATGGCTTTATTATCTTCCTCCATTCCTATTATATGATTTGCACATCTAGAGAGGGCATCAGCTTTTTCCACTTGGGCTTCTACTTTGTATATCCATTTGTAGTTAAAGCAGGTTAGGTATTGAGTCTAGCAAGCTTGTCAGTGGTTGAGATTCTGTCATTGCATAAACTATTGAAAGTTGGCATAATCATTCTAATCTCAAACTAGAATCTAGTGTTTTCTAAATAGTGGCACTATTGTTTCAGGCTTCAAATCACACTCAACATTTCTTTATCAGCTACTGGATAGTTCTATTCCTCTTGGGATATAGAGTGGGATGAGAAGACAACAAGGAGCCATTTTCTTTTTTATTCTATAGATAGAATGGCTTCTTCTATTGCTAAGTTTGAAGTATTTATTTCAAGTCAGAGCTGTTTGTCTATATAGGAGTAGGCAAGAATAGGTGCCATAGTGAACTTTTCTTTGAGGGTGTTAAATACTAGCTGTTGTGCAGATTCCTATTTCAATGGAGTATTTTTCTTTCTAAGGTCATTTAGAAGTTGCACTACTTGAGCCTAAAGTGGCAATAGAAGTTGGCAAGCTCTAAGAAGCTTCTTATGTTTTGGACTGTTCTAAAAGTAGACCACTTGATAATAGCTTTTACCTTTTGTTATCCATTTTAATCCCTTCCTTAGATATGATAATTCTAAGAAACTCCACCTATATGATACAGAAGCCATATTTCTTTAATTTGCAAGGACTACTTTGTTACAGTATGTTTGCAGATGTTTAAGGATCCAATGAAAATCATAAGATTGTTCATATAGACCATTATAACTCTTTCCATATCTGCAAAGATTTTGTTCATTATGGTTTGAAATATGACTAGGGAGTTGCAAAGGCTAAAGAACATGGCTGTAGGTTCAAACAATCTGTAGTGACATATGAAGGTAGCTTTCCATTTGTCATCTTCCTTGATATAGATATTATTATATTTCTATTATAATCCCTTTGTTTTTTCCCTATTCTTACTTATTATTTTCTATTTTTCCTAACTCACTATGGCCACTTTCTTTAATAGCCCCTATCTCTCAACTATAATCACCATAGCTCGTCAACATGTCTTGACCTAAATAAGTCAAGTGACCAAGCACACAAACCAATAGATCTTATCCAAAGGCCATACTAGATCATAGCCACATGTCACATAGCCATTTTAATATTTGCTCATAGCCTTATACAGCCTGCATAGCAAACATAGCTTGTATAGCATTAGGCATAGCCTTATAAGCATGGCCTTATGTCATAGGTGAAGGGTCTCAAATACTGACTTTGAAGTAAAAGAAGGCAACAGGATAGCTTAGCTCATCATCAAACAAATAGATTTACCACCTATGCTAGAAGCAAAATCCCTAGATGAAACAAATTATAAAATAATAGCTTTGACTCCACTAGAACATCCATCAAGAACTACTCTTATGCATTAAAACCATAGCCATAATGCTAAAAGAGTCTAAAGCTCTAAAACTAAAAACCAAGGAATGAAAATGAAATCTACAGAGGAAGAAACCCTTCTAAATGACCAGGGTCAGATCTTTATACCAGATCATGATAATCTATGAAAGGAAGTATTGCACTATCACCATGTCTCACCAATTGCTAGATACTCAGGTGTGGAAAAGACCCTAGCCTTAATTAGAAAACATTACATATAGAATGGTTTATCCATATTTGTTAAAGATTACATGAGCAGATGTGATCAATATGCTTATTTCAAAGAAACCAACCAAGCCCCATTTAGAAAGCTTTTACCTCTTAAAATGCCTAATAGATCATAGGAAAATATGTGTCTCAGTTGACTTTACTATAGATCTGCCACCCTCTCAGGGATATGACTCCATTCTCATAATTATAGCATAGCTTTCAAGCTTCTTTTTAAGGATTTGTTAGAGATGTTTAATAGGACTAAGGTTTGGAGATTGTGCTGGCCAATTATGGTTCTTGATACCTTGAGATTTCAGCCACTTCTGGGCCCTTTTAGAGGTATAGTGACCTCAAAAACTGTTTCAATATTTGGTAGTTTTGTAGTGTACATGGAATAGCACTTGAAGGTGTGGGAATATCACTTAGAGGTGGCAAGGTGTGTGCAGTACTGACTCTTGGCTATCTGCTTACCTAAAAGTCATGTGATTTGGCTCAGAGGCTGGCAGGATATATCCATTTTAACATTGAAACATTATTGAAACAGTTTTTGAGCTTTTGATACTAAGTAGAATATTAGTACTTGATATATCCTCCTTTGGCTTTAAGAACTGCCTGAATCCTTCTAGGCATGCTTTCAATCAACTTCTGACACTCCTCCACTGGTATCTTATCCCACTCCACCTGAATTCTCTCCCATAACTCCAAAATCCCATTAGGAGGGTGTTCATACTTTGCAAGTCTTCTCTTGAGATAACCTCAGGTATGTTCAATGGGATTAAGGTCTGAAGACTATGCAGACCACACCATGGTCCTAAACTCCTATGCTTCTAGCCACTCCTTGACCTTTTTACAGGTATGCGTGATATCATTGTCTTACTGGAAAATGATATCAGTAGGCAGTAGCACAGGTATACCTTTGGGTGGCTGTGGTCATACCTGCACCCATACTTGCTGCTACACCCATACCATGATAAAGGGTGTCAGATGAGTGTCGATAACATAAAAATAGGACCTATATCTATACCTGTACTCTAAATACCTAAGGGTAGACAAATTTATACTACAAGCTATGTAGACATGCAATTCACTACTCTATAGCCTTGAAAACATTATTCCACATGTTCTTCAGATCCTCTTCATTACCCTTGAGATCTGGCATTGCACTGATCTGCTTCACATCCTCTGTTTTGATAAGATTGAGACAGCCCCATGTGCCAAGGCACAGCAGTGCATAGGTCATGATTACTAACAGGCAAGACTGTACATGTAATAAGACTAGTCAACCATGGCTGAAGAGCTGCTCAACATCAATCGAAGTGGGTGGGATTGAAAGGTAGTTGAGTGCCATGCACAAGAGCTGTGAATATACTACATAATGGTCATGCCACCATTTCATGGCATCCTTTTTGTTTTCCACATTAATAGCAAGATAATGGTTGATGTCATTGCAAAGGTCACTAGCTTTTGATGCCACAAAAGCTTCAATCTGGTCAAAAAGACTGCAGCATGTCTTAACCAAGGCTTGTTTATCGCTTGTAGTCATCTTTGAGTCAGCATTGTTGTCTGAGGTGTATTCCATCAAAATGTACGAATGGTTGAACTTGTTTCAAAGAAGAGACTCTGCAGTCTTGATTCAGTCTGGCTGCTAACTGGCATTCTTAAAGTAGGTTAATTTGTGGTGAGGATGGAGGATCATAGCAATATGGTATACCTCTGAGCTGTCTGTACAGAAATAATACCTGTTGAGGGTTTCCTTTGCAAGCGACATAGAAGCACGAATGGTAGGTATGAGCCAGCAGTCACAAATATATGATGTGAATTCTTTATCAATGATGTTCATGCCAGGAATGACAGATGCAAGATTTGATGCTGCATAAGAGAAATAGAGGGTTCCCTCTTTAAGAACCTAGGGATCATGTGAGAGCCCATTCATCACCATGACCATCATATTGATACTGCACCTTCAGAATGTGGCACAACTGTTCCAATATTGACCACTCCTTCTCAATCAACTCAAACCTTTGTAAGCCTCCCTCTCATTTTGATGTTATCCAATTGATCGCTTCTTTATATTCCAACACATATTCAAGCATATTTAGCGTCAAATTTCAATGAGTTGCCACATCACACAGAAGCAATGTTTTCTTCATATGCAACTCAGCCAAAACTTCTTGCCATGCCAGAAGATGTACAGTGGGGGACCTTTGGATGGAAAATGCTAGTTTTCAAAGCTGGAGATGAGTTTTAGAACTAAAGATAGGTGAGTTTACTTTTGCCATTACACATACCTTTGCTAATGCAAACTTAACAAGGAGAACACTTTGCTTGTATAACATTAGGCATATGTCAAGGGTACGTCCATGTCTAGATACTGTATAGTTCTACATAATGTACCAAACATATTAAGGGAGAACAGGTGGGGGAGTGAGGATGGGACTAACCTTGCAACACCTATTTCGCCTGCATCGACTGTGTCATTTGCTGTTGTTTGCCGTTGTTTGATGTTTTTTGCCGTTGTTTGCTATTGTTAGCTGCCGCCAACTTGAGAATTAAATAGACAAAACCATGTGGCTCACGAAAATTCAGCAAACGTGACACTCTCACAGCACATGTCAAACTCGACCAAACAAATTTTCATGCCATGCACTCGAGTTACCTTGACACAACTACCAAAATGACTACATATGGCTGCTACTTCAATTAGACTAGAGTGATTGCAATCATACCCTCCCTCTGTAGCTTTGTGTGAAGCATTTGTGGGTACATAGACTGTAAAAAAAGAGTGAATAACCTCTTTTCTGATTGGCATTTGGCAGTTGGTAGTTCAACTTGCAACAAAAACCTAATATTGACCTTCAAGTAGGCAAAACAATTGTGTAATGGTGCAAATGTGTACCATAATATATCTAATTTGATTGTAATCAGGACTACACCTTCTATATATCACCTCAATGAGCATAGCAAGCTGCTCACCAAACTGAATGTGAGCAATATCAAATGGGTTCATTATCTAGACCAAATCGGTCATATTATTGTAAATATAAATAAATATAAAGACCAATTTGAACATCTCTCTGCCAGAGGGAACCATAACTGACCCTCACAAAACCCATTACTACTATAGTGGGGATATCACCAGCCACAATGACTGAAATGGTTTTATTACTGAATCTCCAGAATATTTCTAATAAAAAATTTGCAGAAACATTTTGGAAAAGTGAGCCCATCTGATGTGTTCTTTAGTTGTTTTGGCTGTCAAGCTATTCCTCAGCAAATTCACTAATTTCACTATTGTTGACTAGCCACACAATCATAGCTAGCCTATTCCTAATCTGAGTACTGTAGCACTAGCTCTCTGATACAAAACTACTGTCTATTAACTAGCCATAGCCATAGGTTGGCATATTCTGAATCTGAGTCCAGTGATGAAATGCTATTAGTACTATGCTTGACTAATATGTAGTATAACTAAGATTAGTAAGGTAACATTTTAAGAATAATATTACAGCAAAGGCACAATAGAATGGGTAAACTTGCTATCAAAAAGAAGGGGCCTAGCCTGAGGGAAATTGAGTTTTTCAGTTGTTTTGGATTTCTTGGCTATCCAGCCAACCTTTGCTAACTTTGCTTATTTTTAGACTGAGAGGGAATAAGTTTCCAAACCAGAAAGTATACTAGGCATGCAGGGGTTAGGGGTCGTGACCAACTGCAACCCCTAATTTCAATAGCATATGCTTTTTTCTTCTATGTTTTTCTAGTTTGGAATCTATTCTTTGAGTCTACTAGAAATGCATCTATTGCTTTTTACTATACAATCCATCCCATAGGTTACTATCAATTTTTCTTTTTCTTTTCTTTCATTGCCTTTAGAAGAGCTCAAGTAAGAGTTTTCTACTATGTAAAAAAGTAAGGATTATAATGCCTAACTAATGCTAATGTGTATCAAAGAAATAAGTTGTGCTAAAGGCACAACAAAACAGATAAACTTGCTAGTAACTAGAATAGTATATAAGGCTCATTGTTATTGCAACTTCATACTTGCAGTCAAAGGCTCTCTACTTGGCTAGTAAGTGCTTGCTCCACTGGTAAGGGTTTGGCCATTTCAATCCCTATCTAAAATCTATCTTCATAAACCATTATGCTCCTTTCAGTTTATTCACCAGTTGCAAGATTAAAGGAAGTGGGTAATTGTTTTTCACTATGTGCTCATTTAAATATTGACTAGTTGGTTTACCTATGTTGTGCCTTTGGCACAGACAGTTTTTTGTTGTTAAGGTATATTAATTATAACAAACTAAGTTATACTAAATGTCTGAGTCAGTCAGACATTACTACATACAGTATCAGTCAGGTATTGCTACATGTTAGTCAGATATTACTACATGTCAGTTAGGAATTGCTATACATCAGTTAGGTATTACTATATAGACAGATAGTACTTTTATTTGATAGCAAACTTTTGGTGATTGTAAAGTACAAAACATAGTACAAAAGGTAGAAACTTGAATCAAATATTTAGATTTACAAATACTTCAGGCCAAACTACATTTGTTGTTTTGGTATCTTCTTGTGTTTCTTTAAATAAAACCTTGATCCTTCTGAGAGAGTACAATGTGAAAGTGCAACATAGAGTTGTCTATGAAAAAAAAAACAGAAGAATGTAAATCAATTCCAACATTTCTAACTGACTAGCCATGAGACTTGTTGATTGTCATGGCATAGGCCAAATGCATAGGAAACTGTAATCAGCAAAAAGGGACAGAAGAATCCTCTAGTCTAGAATCAAAAGCTATTCTAGGTATTAGTACCACATCACCATCACCATACTCTTTTAAGACATAATACTTCAAGATTCTTAGAGTAGATCTGATGAGTCTCAATCTTGTCTCATTGTATAGTTCATGGATAGGATTCAAATTCCTCAATAGCATCAAGGATGCTCCATTCTTCAGCTTTAATTTATATAGAGAAAATCCGGAAGGGTTAAGAAAGTGCAAGACTTCTGATTGGATGTAGTCATAGTAATAGAGTCTGCACTGACATAAGTGACCTTCTTCTATGCTTGGATAGCTTCTAGAATAATGGTGTTGATCTCATGAATCTAAATATTCCAAGGAGTAAGAATGGTATGATCCAGGAAGTACTGGTCTAGAAGATGTTGGTGAGGTTGAAGAGCTAACACATATATTGAGAAAGCTTCACTTCTCCATCTGCATTACCTATGTGCAAGAAATACTAAGCCCAGTTATCAGATTTAGAATCTTGACCAAGATACATATTTTAAAGGAGATGATGGACACTCATTTAAATTTAGAGGTTGAAGTGAGTAAGAGTAACAGGAACAATCTGTGCTCTGGTGTCATACTGAATGATAGGCAGAGTTTGTCTGAAGTCTCCACTAAATAGAGTAACGATACCTTCAAATGGCTTATTTTGATTTATTAAAATTTTTGAGGTGTGATCTAGAGATTCCACCACATGATGATTCTAAGAGGCACCTTCATTCCAAATGATAAAAGAAGTTCCTTGAAGAAGTTGATAAGTAAGGTCATCCTTTTGGATGTTGCAAACACTTTGTTTATGGTAAGGAATGGGAATTTTGAAGCAAAAATGAGCTGTATGATCACTAGAGAGAAGGAGAGAAGCAATGCCTATAGAGGCAATATAAAGAACAATCTGGCCATTAGAGTGAATTACAGCAGCAATAAGATTGGAGACATAGATCTTGCCACATCCACCACCACTTTGAAGGAAGAATATAGTGCTATTTCTACAATGGCCTCATACTAACCTTGATTGGTGATGTATGAAGCGCATTGCCAGTTGCTGTGGGGATTTCACTTAACTTTGATGGAGATACAATCATTTTAAAACTGTCATGTCATGAAAAGGCTTTTTGAGCCTTTGGATTAACAAGGGTATTGGGATATTATTAGTACTTGATATAGCCTCCCTTTGCTTTAAGCACTACTTGTTATAGTTCAGGACCATCACGCTACGTTTTTCACTTTCCTTCGTTTCATCGTACTTAGTACTTTTTCACTTTTGCAGTCACGTGACCTAGTCACATGACTTGACCCCTTTTAGGATCACGTGACTTTCCACTCTTCTTCGTCACGTGACCTCACACGTGACTGTGGGATAACACGTGACCCAAGTCTAGACCAAGTCCAGACTCTCGTCTATCTATGATGTCACACCTCACAGTTACCTTGCTGCTTCCTCATATTTCCTTATCTATGTCTTTCCCTCACCGGCCCTCAACTATTTAGGACTCAGACGACCTACCCTAAACCACTCTAGTATCATATATATACCGTTCCCTCTCGTCGTCTTTTCCTTAGTCCTATTCACTTGTCTACTCTTCACTACCTTGATGAGACTGTTGCCCAATACCTTAAGGGTGCTAAATGGGCTTTTTTAGTTCATACATACAACAAGACCCCCAATCTTTGCATCTACAACCAAGGATTTAATTTTTTTCATTGTGATATCTTTCCACCTTGCTATTCCAATATTTTCCTCTTCAAAGTGATGGCTCTGGCTTTCCAGGCTGAACAAAACACTAACCTCTATGAACTTGTTGAGAGGTATTGAGAACTCCTGCCTCAAATAGAACAGAGACTTTTTGGGATGAGTATGCACACCTGAAATCAACTTTTTGATTTCCAGGCTAGGTTTGCTTTCTACTCAGGCAAATCGCAATGTCTGTTTTCAGAGCACAAACTTCTTCTCAAAAAAATTATTCCTGTCCAGAGACTAATCCATTTTTTCAAAGATTTGCCAAAACAATTAAATAATGTCTACAATACCCTGGTAGGGATTAACTAAAAGCAAAGAAGAAGAGCTGCTGAGGAGGGTGAGTTACAACAAAGAACTTGCTGCTATATGTAGAAGTGGACTTTATTTTTTTTCTTCTATTCCTTCTACTTGGCTGGTTCGTCATGCTATAAATGTTTCTTATCTTTTTGAAATATCTGATCCTTTCATATCCTTTGCTGCCATGAACACCTGGAGTGATCCAGAGACTATAGATGTACTATATTACTCATGTGTGCAAAGAGAAATTCTAATAGACACAGGACTTATATTAGATATATTACTTTATGAATATTTTGAATTCTCCTCATAAAAACCTTTACCTATATATTATGTAGAGAAACCTTATGAAGGTCCCTGGACAAAAATAGAGCGAAAGATATATTAGGACTAAAAACTCCAGGAGTCCCTTGGATGTAATAAAAAGATCCACCATTTTCGTTCCTAGATTATTACACACCAGAGATCTGGACAACCTCCAAGGAGACAATCAGGGACATAGGGACAAGGTATAGAATTCAGATTAGGACATGCAGGGAACACACCATTCTCACTCTTCAATATTTATTTGATATTCTAATCGCTGATGAAGGCTTTGCAGACATACTATACTTCTTTTCTAAATGGCTGCTCTTACTACCTCCACCAACTTTAAAGTCAACAATACTATTCTCAATTGCATTACTGTCCTCAAAGGACAATCCAACTATCCTATCTGGTCTCAATGTCTCCAATCAGTTCTTCAATCCCTATTTGTTTGGGGATTTATCAATGGATCTATTGCTTACAACACTACTCTTTAGGCAGACCAATCTAAATGGATCACCATCAACAAATGGGTTTGTGGTATTCTCACCAACACTCTCAAAGATCAGTTTTTCCATCTGGTCTCTTATAATTATTCTCAAGTTACCCCTGCTACATATCCCTTAGTTGCAAAAGCACTTTGGGACAAATTATTCAGTCTCTTTGGACCTGAAGGTCTGTCTGATCAATTCTATCTGTTTAATCAGATCTTTAATTCTGGAATTAACCTGAGAAACACTCAAATGAGCATTGGCAATTGTTTGATCAATTGAACTCAGCTAGCTTAAGGCTGCTAGATTTATTTTAAGCAATATTTATCCTTTTGAGTTTCCCAGATTCTTTCTTTTTCTTTACTTCAGTTATTGCATAAACTACTTCTACTGCCAATTTCTCAATAGACAAAATTAATTAATTAATTTTTTTGAAGTTTCCTATAGAAGAAGGCCCACATTAACTTTGCAAAGAATAACAATGTAAGCACTTCTTCCACCAATTGTACCACTGTAATTGGTAAAGGCCCACTTAAATCTAATCAGTGGAGATATCCTTAGGGATAAGGATTTAACTGTCCAAATCATGCTTCAGGTCCTTCAGGGTCTGGTACTTTTGGAGGAGTATGCCTTAGGGTTAACAAAAAACCCTATCAAGGCAAGCCTAACTTCCAGAAAAACCAAAACCGCAATGGTTTCAAGATGCATCAGAAGAAGAAAGATATAAAAGGAAAAGGAAAGGCCCCTCAGACCAACACCATCTAGGGAGAAGGTCTTATTCATTACCTTTTCTTATGGGATGAGATGGAATTGGAGAATTCTGAATGGGATCAAAACAAAAAGAGTAACATAGATGTAGAAGAAACCGTCCAAATCAAGAAGACCAATGATACAGGTATGGATTTTATAAATAATTCCTTTTAGTACTGCTTCTCTTTCTAAAATCTCAGACTTAGGAGCACAACTATCTAAGAGATGAGAACCATTGCCTTTGCAATGAGACCCTTTACCACTTCCAAAGCAAGATGCAAAAGGAAAGAAAAAAAAAAAAAATTTATCTTTAGAAGGTTTATTTTTAAGCAACACTCATTTTAATTCTTTGAATTCTACTCTTTCCTTACCACCAATTCCTTACACACAAACCAAAGAGTTTCACTCTTTAGCCCTCATGTTTTATACATTACAACGAGAGGAGAATCAATATGGAAGAGATTACTTACCTGAAAGAAGAACATATGAAGGATATATTCCTATATGTGATAGTGGTGGTACTTATATAGTAACCAATCTGGACATGGACATGTTTTATAATGAGGAATCCAACCAATATCTTTGCTATTATATCAAAGCAAATACACTTCAGAGTGATAAAAAGTCTGCCTTTAGCAGATCTCATTGGATAATTGACAGTGGATGTACAGACCACTTATCTCCATTTATTGAAGATTTTGTATATCCAGGCATGAGAGTACATCAAGTTTCCATTGCTAATGGATCTAAGGTATCTATGCATAAACCAGGAACCATTCTCATCTAACAGGTCAACAGAGGATTCACTCCTCCTATAGTTTGTCTTGAAGAAGTTTGATATGCACCTGATTCTGCTCACAGATTACTTTCAGTACCTTCTTTTACCAACCATAGCTATTGCTGTGAGATTAATCAATCTGGATCATAATGTATTTGGGACAAGAGAAAATGTTGCGATCCCTCTATTTTTCCCTATTTTTCCTTATTTTTTCCTATTTTTCCTGACTTGCTATGTCCACTTTCTTTACTAGCCCCTATTTCTCAACTACACCTGCCATAGCTTGTTTACAAGTCTACTAGTAGCCTGCTCTAAACAAGTTACATGACCCATGCATAGACCAATGGATCTTATCCAAAGGCTATACTGGATCATAGCCACATGTCACACAGCCTTCTTTATCCTCACTCACAGCCTCACACAGCCTGCATAGCAAACACAGCTTGTATAACATTTGGCACAGCCTTACTTGCATAGTCTTGTACCATGGGTCAAGGGTATATCCTTATATAGATACTGTATAGTTCTAGACACCAAATATCTACACACACAGTAGGATAGTATATAAGGCTCATTGCCACTCCAGAGAACCTCAGTCTTATTCTCTTGGAGTTCTCCCAACTTCACCTGTAGTCTAAGGCTTATACTTGGCTAGTAAGTGCTTGCTCCATTGGTAAGGGGTTGGCTGTTTCAGAGAATGCAAGGTGATACAGGCCACTACTTTATCCTTTGCTAACAATCTACACTGGTTTCAGTCTGAAGTGATTACTTCAGATCGTGGATATATAGCCTCTCTTGCAGATGATAAATCTTATCTTATCTAGCATCAATGTTTTGGCCACACCTCTAAAAATGCTTTGTGCCATGTACATACCCATCTGTCTGATGTTCCTTCTCTTATACCTCCTTCCTCTAAATCCCCTTGTAAGGGTTGTTCTTTAGGAAAGATACTAGATCATTTGTTTACAGCTTTTGACAAGTGGACTACTTATCCCCTTGCTCTGGTGCACATGGACCTTATGGGTCCTTTTCCAATTGAACCTCACTCTCGAGCTAGGTTTGTCCTTACTTTTATTGATAATTATTCTGGGTACATCTTACTTTCCATCTTATGGGCCAAGTTGGATTGTTTGTCTAATTTCCATAACATGGTTTCCTGGGCTAAGACTTTCACTGGTCACACACTCATCTCTGTATGTTCAGATCATGGGAGGGAATTCATGTCTTATCAGCTCCAGGTGTTCCTCACTTTCAGAGGCATCAATCGCCATATTATAGTTCAGGACCTCATACTACATTTCCACTTTTCTTTCACTCATCGTACTTAACAATATTTTCACTTTCACAGTCACATGACCTAGTCACCTGACTTACCCCTTTCAGATCACATGACATTCCGCTCTTTCTCGTCACGTGATCACCACACATGAC
This sequence comes from Boletus hoseneyae, assembly GCA_038093175.1. Lineage (NCBI taxonomy): Eukaryota > Fungi > Basidiomycota > Agaricomycetes > Boletales > Boletaceae > Boletus > Boletus hoseneyae. The sequence continues at coordinate 16,849 of JBBPRT010000209.1, forward strand.
CATGGGAACCACATGACCTCTGGTCCAGACCAAGTCTAGTGTTGCGGAGCATCACTTCAACCATAAATATAATGTCGAGCCCCATCAAGGGGATGGTTGGGGAGGGATGAGGAGTACGTGGAACGTCGTAAGGAGCCTTTTACTGTGGCATAACAGGCAAGAAGGGAATAGCCCTCCACCAGATGCTCCAGGCGGTTCAGACGTAGGGAACCGGGTAGAACAGAAGTGAATAGACTGAGGTATCTAGAGTACAGGGAG
>JBBPRT010000210.1:0-17097 GCA_038093175.1 Boletus hoseneyae
GATGAGAATGTTGTATTGATTGATGGGTAATGAAACGATGTAACGACGTAGCATCCGATAACGAGGATGAGACGGCTAAGTGCAATGGTAGAGGAAAGGAGTAGCAAACAAAAGTCCAGGCCCCAAGTGGAGAGTAGACAAGTGAATAGGACTGGGGAAAGACGACGAGGGGGAGCGGTTTATATATGATACTAAGGTACTTTAGGGTAGGTCATCTGAGTCCTAAATACTTGAGGGCCGGTGAGGGAAAGTCAATGATAAGAGAACATGAGGGAAACACAAGGTAACCGTGAGGCGTGACATCATAGATAAGACGAGAGTCTGGACCAAGTCTAGACTCGGGTCACGTGTTGTCCCACAGTCACGTGTGAGGTCACGTGACGAAGAAGAGCGGAATGTCACGTGATCTGAAAAGGGGTAAGTCAGGTGACTTGGTCACGTGACGGTGAAAGTAGAAACGACTAAGTCAACGAGGTAAAGGAAAAATGAAAGTACGCAGCGCAAGGTCCTGAACTATAACAATATGGGCCATTCTCCAGCATTGTTGGTACCTGCCTGGTACTTCTCCATTGTTATTCAGGTGAAGTTCTCAGCCTGGCCGGTCATGCAGAGTAGGACTGTGGCAGATTTCTGTCGATTGTTCAATGCATCATGGCATTGGACCCATGTTTCGATTTTTGTCCACCAGGTATGGTAGGTGGACCAGTTGCTATCCCAGTATCCTGGTTTGGTGATGAGCTTGATAGGGAGGGAGGAAGATGGGGCGGCAGGAGCAGTAGTGGGCTGTTGGAGAGTGAGAGAGGTTTGCAGTATTTGCTGCATTTGTTGCATTGCATTTAAGATATCCTGCCAAGTTGGGGCAGGGAGCACGGTTCCGGACATTCTTGGTGATGAAGGGGGGATGGAAGGAGAAGAGGAATGTGGGGATCCTGGTGTGGAGTTTATGGAAGATACCAGGATGGGCAATGCAGGCAGGAGCGTGGTCGAAGTGCAAAAACTGTCTGATGACCCACTGTTGCTGGGTGAATATATTTTGGACGATGCACCTTCTTAACGTGAGGCTGACAAGGACGATGGATAGGAGTGGGAACTGGAGTAGGGGTGTGAGGACGAGCGGGTTCTAGCATAGGAACACGCTGGAGTTCAGGAGTTAAAGGTGGTTGGTCATTTGGGTCGAAGTTGTCTGGGACTGGGAACCCATAGTCGATAATATAGTTGGTAGGAGGGGGCATGGGTTGGTGGTTGAGTTCAAAGAAATCTAGGGCTGCTGCTTCTTATCTACATTCGTAACGGAACAGGAAGTGAGTGTGCATAGATGAGAGTGAAAGGCAATGTAGGATTGGATTTCAGGCAGTCCTATTCAGGTGAAACCGGATGGAGACCTTTAAGAACGAAGAGGACCTAAGATAATAGGTCTGACGAGTGACGAGATAGAAATGATTCATTGGTTGATAGGATCGATGATGATGTGCAGAGTGATGTGGAATAGCGCAAGTGGGATTTCAATATAGTAATCAAAGAGCATCTGATTACAAGGATGAAATGGCAAGAGCAAGGGTAAGTAGTATTGAAAAGTCCAAGGCCCCCAAGGGAGAGTTAGACAGATGAATAGGACTGAGAAAAGACGACGTAGAGGTACGGTTTATATATGTAAATGAGGAGCTTGAGGGTAGGTTGTCTGAGTCTGAATAAGTTGAGGGCTGGTGTGAGAGAAAGAAGGAAAGAAGGAAGATAAGGAACATGCATAATAAGCAAGGTGTTCATGCGGTATGACCTCATAGATAAGTCAAGAGTCTGGACTAAGTCTGGACTTGAGGTCATGTGTTTCCCACGGTCACGTGCAGAGATCATATGATGAGGAAGAGCGGAACATCACATGATTGGTAAAGAGGTAAGTCATGTGACTGGTCACATGACTGTGAAAGTGAAAATATGTTAAGTACAATGATTGAAAGAGAAATGAAAATATAGTGTGAGGTCCTGAACTATAACAATATGCTATGTTTCATTTTCTTTCATTCAACAAACTTAATATATTTTCACTTTCACAATCACGTGACCAAGTCACCTGACTTTACCTCTTTTTTCCAATCACATGACATTCTGCTCTTCCTCGTCATGTGATTGCTGCATGTGACTATGAGAACCATGTGACCTCAAGTCAAGACTCAGTCTAGACTCTTGTTTTATCTATAAGGTCATACCATGTAGACACCTTACCTTATACATGTTCCTCTTATCTTGCTTCCTTTCTTCTTGAATGTTCTATCTTTCACACCAGCCCTTAACTATTTAGGACTTAGACGACCTACCCTAAAGCTCCTTACTTTCATATATAAACCGTACCTACTCATTGTCTGTCCCTCAGTCCTATTCACTTGTATTCTTTCCCTCGGGGGCCCTTTACTCTTAAATACCACTCTTGACTCCTACCCAAGCAATTGCTGTCTCATTCTCATAATCAGATGCTCTTTGCCTATGTTGTTGATATCCCATTCGAATTCTTCATCATCACCCTACACGTCCTCATTAATACATATTCCAAAACAGTCATCTCTATCTCATTGCATGTCCAACCTGTTGTCTTAGGTTATCCACACTCTTAAAGGTTCCCATTTGGTTTCACCTGAATAGCCCAATCCATACATTGCCCTTCCTCTTGTGTTTATGCATACTCATATCCTCTACCATGCCAAACATTGCCAGGAATACAATGCTCTTGAGTTCTACTGAAACTTCCAACAAGCCATGCCACCTCCAGCTCCTACTATTGACAACATCCCAGATGACTTTGACCCAAATGACCAACCTCCCACTGACAACTTCGACCTTACCTTTCATGAGTACATCCACTTTAAGAATCTCGAGGATCTTGACACTCCTGCGCTCGTTCTTGTGCCAGAACCCGCCCATCCTTGCACCCCCACTCCTATCCCTGCAGTTGAGCTTGCTCCTGCTTGTCAGCAATGCGCTCTCTGGGTTAAGAAAGCTCAACATCCAAAATATCATTGACCTCTGAACCCAGGTCACCACAAAGTCTTTGTTTTTTATCCCTGATCCCATCTTTGCTGTTCATCCCATCTTCACCAGTAAGGATGTCCAGCACTGCTCCCCCTGCCCCTATGTGGCAGGATATTCTTAACACTATGCAGCAGATACAGCAACTGCTGCAAACATCCCTCTCTCTCTAACAACTGACTGCAGCTCCTGCCTTCTTGTTCTTATTTCCCACCAAGATAATCACTGAGCCTGGCTACTGGGACAGTAACCACACCACCTTCTGATCCTGGTGGACAAGGATCAAAATCTGGGTTCAGTGCCACAATACACTGGACTGCTGACAAAAATCTACGGCCATCCTACTCCACATGACGGGCAAAGTATCAGGCCAATACCAACAATGCAGGCAGCTGGCCCACCTGGGCAGATCTAAAAAAGGAGGTAGAAGAGTTCTTCCTTATAGACATCTTGAAAGAAGAGGCATATAAAAAATTCACAAAGTTCCACCAAGGGTCGATGCCTGTTGAGGTATTCGCTCAACAATTCAAAGTGTACAGGATCAATGCCAGCATCTCTGCCGTGGCAGCCAGCACATTCCGAGCTTACAAGAAAAAGCTTGATTACAATATTTACCCCCAGCTGTCGATTCGAAACCCTGCCATTGCAGATGATCTTGCATCATGGCAAAAAGAAGCAGTGGACTTGGGGAAGAAATACACCAATATGTGATTGGAGAGGAGTAGCCACCCTCTTCGGCAGGAGACTGAGCCTCGGTACATGGAAGTTGGCTTACAACCGGGTCATAGCACACCTATGGACACACAGTTCAACAAATAGAAATGTGCAAGTGTTACAATTGCAAGGAGATAGGCCACCTCTCCCACAACTACAAGAAGCCAAGAAAACCACATGGTCATCCTGTCTTTGACCCCACCATAGGGAAAACCTGTTATATTCTGCCTTGCTCTAACCTCTGCGAGATTGAACTCGCCCTAACTACCAGTATCATCCCTACCCATATCTCCTCTTCTTCCATGCTTTCACCAGCACCCTCATCTGCCCCACTGTGGCAGACAGAGGAAGCGAAAGCTTTCTATTTCAATATGTTTATGGCAGAAGCATGGCAGCTGGCTACCAATGGACTAAAGAGAAAAGGCAAAGCCGAGTGAACCTGGGAGGTGCTCACTCAGCAAAGGACAAAATTTCATCTTTTACATTTTCTTCTCCTTCTTTGTCTCATAATCATTTTGCTATCCTAGGAGAGATGGACAGTGAGATAGTTAACATTAACTCATCAAACAATGTCTTTAGTTCTCTTATGCCTTCTGAAGGAGCACCTCATTTGAGTGCAGCACCAGAAGTAAAACAAAAAAAAAAGTGTGCTTAATTCTCCTGGAAAAAATAAAAAATTCTCTATCAAATCTTTTTCTTTTTTAAAATCCTCCCCAGCTAACCTTAACCTCAGAATTATCCCCAATGGCAATGAATTCAAAATCGCCACAGACATTTACTATAAAAACAATGACAAATGGCAAAAAACAACAGAAAAAGCTCTACTCGACTCTGGCATATGCCAGACTTTTGTAGACAAAAAATGGGTACAGCCACTTGGTATTCCAACTAAAAAATTATCTTTTCTTCATTCCATCTCTAACGCCAATGGCTCAACATCATCTCACAGAAACATCACTGATTACATTTCCATCATTCTTTCTTATCAGGGACACTCAGAAGGTGCCGACACCCTAGTAATGAATCTGGGTATTCACAAGATGTATTTAGGTTATGACTGGTTTAAATGCCACAACCCCCTCATTGACTAGATTGAAAAAACTATCAACTTCTGTTGTTGCACTCGTAATTGTGTTACAATCAATGCAGCAAACCTCATCTATGGAATCTGGAATTCCTCCATATGTTCTATCGAGGAAGGTCTCACAGAAAAGGTACCTTCCCAGTATCACAAATTCCTTGACGTTTTCAGCAAAGAAGAATCAAAATGGATGCTAGTCCGAAAACCTTGGAACAACACTATCAATCTTAAACCCAACTTTGTACCCAAAAAGGGTCAGGTAATCCCTCTTTCTGATGCTGAACTAGACAAAGTCCATAACTTTATAACTTTCAAGAAAAAGAAAGGCTATACTTGCCCTTCCAAGTCTCCACAAACAGTGCCAGTATTATTTATTCCAAAAAAGACAAGTGAGAAACATCTGGTCATGGACTATAGGTATTTAAACGAGGGTACAGTAAAAAACTCCTACCCTCTTCCTCTCATTTCATCTCTCGTTGATTGCCTCAAAGGCACAGATAAATACATCTGCCTAGATCTGTAATGAGGCTATAATAATGTCTGCATCAAAGAAGGTGATGAATGGAAAGCAGCATTTGTAATGCTGCTCAGAGCTTATGAACCAGTCGTTATGTACTTTAAAATGACTAACTCTCCTCCAACTTTCCAGCAGATGATGAATGACATTTTCAATAACATATACACTGTCATCATTGTCTACCTTGACGATATGTGTATTTTTACCAAAAACAAATCCGACGAGGAACACTCTAAGGTTGTCAAGGAAGTTCTCTGTAGACTACATAAGAATGACCTTTACACAAAACCTGAAAAATGTGTATTTAATACTAACAAAGTGGACTTTTTAGGCATGACAGTATCAGCCAACAGTGTTGGTATACAACCGAAAAAGGTAAACACCATCCTTGACTGGCCAGTGCCAACCAAGTTAAAACAACTCCAATCTTTCCTCGGACTATGTAATTATTATCGTTCATTCATTAATGGTTTTGGACAGATTGCCCGCCACCTCAATGATCTCACCAAGAAAAACGTACCTTATATCTGGGGGGAGGCACAACAAAAAGCATTTGATGCGCTCAAAAAACAATTTACAACTGCGCCACTTCTGGCTTTTCCTAACTCCACCAAGGACATATGTGTTGAAACAGATGCTAGTGATATTACCACTGGCATGGTATTATTAGTCCTAGGGGAGGATAAGTTATGGTGCCCATGCGCCTTCCTTTCTCACTCTTTTTCTGCTGCTGAACGCAACTACCCAGTCTATAATAAGGAGTTGTTAGCTATTATATGTGCTCTCAAGGAGTGGCAACATTATTTAATCAGAAAGGTCAATTTCAAGATTTGGACAGATCATAAAAATCTCGAATACTGGAAAAAGCCCCAAATGCTTTCTAGTTGTCAGGCGTGATGGCATGAACTCCTTCAAGAGTTCAATTATATGCTTGTTTACAAACCTGGCACCACAAATGGACATGCTGATGCTCTCTCTTTGCCCTAATCATAGTGACGCCTTTGATAAATTAAACAAAAATATTACTGTCTTTACCTCCAATATTCTCCGCTCCTCTTCTCTATCTATTCCTGTCCAACTAACCTCCCCCGATGCTCACTTACCCTTGAAGGGCTCCTCCTCTGCTGCAGGCTTTGACCTGTATTCCACCATGAATCTTGACATCCCTGCCATGATCAAGCTCTCATCCTCACCCATGCCAAGATCCAACTCTCAATTGGAACTTACAGGAGAATTGCACCTCATTCAGGCCTTGCCTTCAAACACAAAATCAATGTCATGGCTGGAGTCATTAACGCCAATTATAGGGAAGAAATTAATATAATTCTCTTCAACCATTCTAATTCCTTCTTTCATGTTTCAAAATTTGACTGCATCGCACAATTAATTATTGAAAAAATAGAAAATCCCACACTCTTAGAAACAAAGACTCTTGACAAGTCAGAACAAAATGATAAAGGGTTTGGCTCCACTGGAGCACAAGCCATCTCCTCCACATCTTTTGCTCCTAATCCTGAAACTAAACTATGCATGGAATCTTCTAGGTTGAATGTTGATGCAGTCAACGAATACGAGTACTACATAACAGACAGACTCTTTAGAAATTCAAATGGCATTGTTTTCGTGCCCCCTTCCCTTCGCAACGAACTTATTTCCATCTTTCATGATTCTCCAGTCACTGGCCATCCTGACCGTGACCATACCATTGCTTCTATTAAAAAGTTTTGCTGGTGGTCCGGTGCTACCAAAGACATTTCTACTTACATTGAACACTGTCAGGTATGCTCCCTCATGAAGGGGCCGTCAAAGCCACCAGCAGGAAAACTTTTACCCCTTCCTGTTGCTTCCCATTCATGGAAGGACATTTCCATTGATTTCATAACTAGATTTCCCCTTTCTAAAGGTTTTGATTCTATAGGGGTTGTCATGGACTGTTTTTCTAAAAAAAATCATACTTTTTCCCTATATGAAAATCACCTCTTCATTGGACTTAGCTTGTTTATTTAGAGACCATGTATGGTGTCTCCACGGACTTCCTAACACTATTCTCTCCAACAGAGGGCTGCAATTTGTTTTAGAGTTCACAAAGGAATTCTGCAAAGTCCTCGGCATACAGCAGAAGCTGTCAATTGTGTATCACCTCCAGATGGACAGATAAACAGAACAGGTTAATCGGGAGATCCTTGTATATTTATGCACCTACATGGCCAAATGACAGGATTCTTGGGTCTCTTGGCTCAAATGGCTCATTTCGCTCATAACTCTACCATCACCACCGCTACTGGCACATCACCATTTTCTGTCACATATAACTATTTGCCTCACATGGGATTGGAGCCCACAACCTCCACTATGACTCCTGAGGGGTCATTCACTAAAAACCTTGGTTGCTCCTATGACAAAATCAAAGCGACATTACAGAAAACTCACAATTGAATGTCACACACACAAGAATTCCAGCACTCCAATGCCTCCACGTATTCTATTGGTGATCTCATTTAGCTATCAATGGATCATCTCTCCCTTCCCTACCCTGCTCATAAACTCACACAGAAGTTTATTGGCCCTTACTGTATCTCCACTATCCTCCCTAATGCCATTATCCTTGTCCTTCCATCCACCGTATCTATTCATCCCACTGTCAATATTTTCCATATAAAACCTTATAAAGCCCTGCTAGCTGGGCAAAACATATTTAAACCTAATGCCATTACCGTGACAGAAGACTGTCACGAAGAACACGAAGTAGACTATATCACCAATCATGTCTCTACCATGGAAAATTATAGTACCTCATCCATTGGAAGGGATGGGACAAGGTGGATTGCATCTGGGAACCTGCCATCAATCTGAAACACGCATAAGACACTATCAACAACTTCCACACTTCTAATCCTGTGGCACCACATCCTATCCACAGGATCTCTCTAGAACAATTTACATCTCTCTTCTCTCCTTTTGGTCCCTCCTATATGGAATTCACCAACTCAAGATTGGACCTTGAAGCTGATGAATGGGGGGTAGTGTTATAGTTCAGGACCTATATGCTACATTTCATTTTCTTTCACTCAACAAACTTAACATATTTTCACTCTTTCAGTCACATGACCAAGTCACCTGACTTTACCTCTTTTATCTAATCATGTGACATGCTGCTCTTTCTCGTCACGTGATCACTGCACATGACCATGGGAACCACATGACCTTGAGTCCAGACTCAGTCTAGACTCTCGTTTTATCTATGAGGTTATACCGCATGGATATCTTGCCTTCTACACATTTCCTTTATCTTGCTTCTTTCTTTCTCTCACATTCTATCTCTCACACCAGCCCTTAACTATTTAGGACTCAGACAACCTACCCTAAAGCTCCTTACTTTCATATATAAACCGTACCTACTTATTGTCTGTCCCTCAGTCCTATTCACTTGTATTCTCTCCCTCGGGGGCCCTTTACTCTTAAATACCACTCTTGACTCCTACCCAAGCAATTGCCATCTTATCCTTGTAATTAGATGCTCTTTGCCTATGTCATTGATATTCCATTCAAATTCTTCATTGTCACCTTACATGTCCTCATTGATATACATTCCCAAATAGTCGTCTCTATCTCATCGCATGTCCAACCTATTGTCTTAGGTTATCCACGTTCTTAAAGGTTCCTGTCTGGTTTCAGCAAAGCATCCTATATTTTTTAGGATGAAGAGGGGTTTCAAGTGGATGACATGATCATAAGGTCAATGGAGGGAAGTGCATTGAAGGTTGTTTCAGAGAACACATCTTGATAGTCTTGACATCAAAAAGGGAGGTTTTGTTCTTTGAGGATCTCCTATTGTGTAAGTTAGGTGGAGAGCATAATCTTGTTGATGGATGTGGGGATTCCTTGAGAGATAGAGATTATTTTAACTTGCCTGTCTATGGTGGGTTCCATTTTTGGAGCCAAGGTAGGCCAAGGATCATGTGTCATTTTCCCAGAGCAGTTGCCATTAGATCTACATTGTCAGAGAGTGAGAAGGAAGTCATGCATGTGGATATCTCCTATTTGATCTTTCCTTGGTGGTTTGTGAAGTTGTTAATATTATAGGCAGTTAGAGGTCACTTTAAAGGGTGGATTCCAAGATAAAAGGATAACACAAGGCTAGGATCAATAAAGTTACCAGAAGCCCCAGAGTCAATGAGAGCTGTGGTTATGACAGTTTGTGAATTAACTTGCAGTGCTGAGTTTGAAGCAATGGTAGGGTTGAGGGTGGATGGAACATGAAGTGCTCCCAATGAATGTCTTAGATCTCCAAATCATCTTTGTCCAAAATTACCCAGCCGCTCTGCACATTGTAATTGACAACATTGACACTAGCACCTAGAAAGGCATCCTCCATCCAAAAGTATTCTATGTCCTCAGGATAGCAGGGAACCACATATTCCCCTTCTCTAGATCCAGAATTTTTATCCTAGAAAACAAATTGGTTTGAGTTGGAGCACTAGGAGCACTCCCTTCACAACTGCTTAATCCATTAGACTCAATAGTCTGTCATTATGAAGCATCACAGGTTAGTTAAGATGAGGAATGATATACTTTCTGTCAGTGAGATTCTGGATTTCCTCTGGTTCTAGCAGGAAGCATTGGCCAAGAGGGAGAGGAGAAAGTATTGGAGAAAGTATGAAATTGGATAATTGTGAAAGTTGCAAATACATTGATAAGAGAGTCAATAAAGGAAGGTGCTAGGATTGGAAGATAAGGCAGGCTATTGTTTAAAGTGGAAAAGGGTGATCTTGTGAGTCCATATGGAGCTCTCGGTAGATAGGATGGAACTGAGTGATAAGAATTAGAAGATGAAAAAGTGGGAGATCTAATCAGTTCTCAGGTAATCACTTTCACCATGATGATGGTATTCTCCTCATTCAATTGCTTCATTGCAAATGAGACAAGAGATCTTGAAGGGTACTCCAGGAGATACCATTCAGGTGTTGATTATAGGTCAAGTAGTTATCTTAGGTATTATCCTAGGAGGTGTAGAATTTCTTTGAGGAGGATAAGGTGTGGGAGGATGATTAGAACAAATAGAACTAGGATGAGGATGTGCTTGAGGACCAGGATTGAATGTGTGAGGTGGTGTGGGTCTCCTCTTGTTATTTACATTCATTTCATGAGTCCTGAATATAAAGTTGAGAAGATAATAATTAGTTGATGATTGTAACTCAAAAATGATGTGGAAAGTTTTCAGCATATAAAAGAACATCAATACACCACCATTGAATATGAAGATTACATCATCTGTAGAGATGAGTATAGTACCTGCTCTGATTACCTGATAAATAAAAAGAAAGGCAATCATAATTTCTTAAATCATGGGATTAAACCAATGTTCATCACACAAGATGGTGAAAGGCATCATAATATCAAAGATAAACTCCACTTGTCTAGGTGGGGCTCATAACCTTTCAAAGTATAAAGTGTACCTTGAATGGCTACACAAGGGAAAGAGGAGTAAAGATAGTCTCAAGTGGGAACACTCACTTGGGATAAGATGAAACATTAGTAGAACCAAGTATCTTGCTTTGATGAGCAAATAGAACAAATAAAAAGATAACTCATTAAGATAAGATGGGCTGTAAGGGCTCTTCTTAAATATGTATAGATGTGTTTGTATATATATATATCTATAGAATGTTCCATAGTATTCTAGCAGATAGCAGATAATGCTCTTATCTGTGATAAAGATACTATCCAATAGGAGTAATAGCTCTAATGATAAGTAAGGATAATGTAATAGTGGTACAATATCATATTATTTATAACCAATATGAATAATGTAAGCACCTCATGTGATAGATAAGATCACATGGTTAGATTAGATAATCTAAGGTTGAGTCTAGACTGATTAATGACTAATACATGATTAGTAACATTAGTATTGCATGAATATTAGTATATGTATCAGTCCAATTTAACCAAAGCATAGTGCTAAGGTTAAATCTCAACATGCTATGTGACTTGACTTTTAGGGCAATAGTAAAGAGACATAATATATTGGCAAATTATGATTTACTTGTGCAGTACTGTATAGAATTCTACAGAATCACTAATTTAAGTTGCTAGGCAGATAAAAACCATCACAGAGCATTACAGAGTCATAAATAAACAACATTTGTTTTATGCTCTGTAGCTGCTTGTACACCATTGTACAAGCTGTATAAATAAGGACCTTGCTATACCTACAGTAAATGGTAAATTCACTAATGTAACAGGCATAATAATGTTCACCACATGAAGGCCTTATTGTTGAACAAAGATAAGATCTGGGTAGTTTCTATTGAATTTAGTGGATTTCTCATCACTGTGTAAAGGAGCTAACCCAGACATGGGGGATAGATACTATTGACACCTGCCCTCCCTGATGACAAAGTTGACATCTTTGAGATCCAATGTGTGTTTCACTGGCGAGTGCAATTTATCTGCCCTATTAATAACAAGTAATTCAACTAAAATTGTATCATCACTATTGTCAAATTGGAACTCAGACTAGGAGACAATGCACTAGGTGGTGGTACATTTCTTGTTTGGTTATATAAATCAATACAAATAAATAAATGTCAATCTAAAATTGAGTTATGCACTGCAAGAAAGCAGTCTAACATTCTGAATTTAGCTATCAGCAGTTGCTACATACCCTCTACTACTATATCAGGAATAAATAAACATAAATGTCAAATCTTGCCATCTCCTACAAAAACAAAACCATAAGAGTCCATACAGAAACTGTCAGTTGACCAAACTTTAAGGTTTGTTCATGTTTAGTGAACAGTAGGATTCTTGGCTTCAAGCAAGCTGTAATGTGGACTTCAAACCTAATACTCCATCGCAATACACAAAGCATAATCTACACTGTAGTATGATGGATCACTCACAGAGACACCAAACATTCTTCCAACACATTCTGAGCATTCTAAATCACATCATCTCGTTTTTGACCAATATTCTGGAAATGACTATCATTCAGAAGGATCTCATCCTGTACCTTACATCCATCTTATCTCTGAGCTGCGGGATCTTAGACACCTGAATTCTAGATCCATCTCCCTTGAGGAACAAGTAGCAATTTTCCTTTATATGTCAGTAACTGGCCTTACAATTAGACATGTCAAAGAACGCTTTCAACAATCAAATGATACTATTTCATGATAAGCTACAGAGTTCGATCAATAATGACATCATCTAGTGAATTATTTTATAGCTACTTTCAAAAATACTCGCTACCATGTCAAGCCCACTAATGTACACAAGACATGTTCAACTTTCTACCAGTGAATTCATCTCTACCAAGATCATGGATAATTCAAAGTATTAGCTGTACTTTAGGAATGCAATTGGGGCAATCAATGGCAGCCATATCCATTCAACTCCACCTTCATATTTCTGACCGAACTACTGGAACCACAAAGGATTCCTGCTACAAAACTGTATGTTTGCTTGTGATTTTGCCCTTCAATTCATCTATGCTCTCACTAGCTGGGAGGGATCCTGAAACCAGATGGGAACCTGAGCGAGTTAGACCTTCGATAGTAGGTCTGACGAGAGAACTTATTGAGATGACTTGTTGTGAGATGGTGTCGAAGACAACGACGAGCGAGATGATAAATGTAGTAAATGGTATTGAAATGTAGAAGTGACGTAGCATCTGATTACGAGGATGAGGTGGCAAATGCAAGGGTAGGAAGAGGAGTAGTAAACAAAGTGTCCCAGGCCCCCAAGGAAGAGTAAGACAAGTGAATAGGACTGGGGATAGACGACATAGAGAGAGGGTTTATATATGTAAGTATGGGGCTTTAGGGTAGGTCGTCTGAGTCCGAAAGGATTAAGGGCTGGTGTGAGAAGAGTAAAGATAAGGAACATGAGGAAATAGCAAGATGTCCGTGAGGCGTGACATCATAGATAAGACGATGGTCTGGACTTTGGTCTAGACCAGAGGTCACGTGCAGAGGTCACGTGACGAAGAAGAGCAGAATGTCACGTGATTCAAAGAGGGGTAAGTCAGGTGACTTGGTCACGTGACTGTGAAAGTAAAATATGTTAAGTATAATGAGTGAAAGAAAATGAAAACATAGCATGAAGGTCCTGAACTATAACAGATCCACCACTAATGCTTGTGTCTATAAAGATGCAAGGACTTGGAATGGCCTTGTTATATCACAGGGGAGATACCCTCTTGCTGATGCTAGATATCCAATATGCAACGAGCTCCTTATTCCATATTGTGGAGTTCATTATCATCTTGCAAAGTGGGGACATGCTCATATATGGTGCATTCTGTACAACTATCTTTATGATTAAACTACTGATTCTTCTAATACAGACCTGTAAATAAAGAGGAGTTATTTAACTTATGTTACACCTCTTTATGAAATGTCATTGAGCAGGCTTTTGGTGTCTCTAAGAGACAATTCCACATCCTTTTGTTACCACCAGAGTACTCCCTCAATATTCAAGCATAGATCCCATCAGCATTGTGTGTGGTTTACAATTTCATTTGCATTCATAACCCAGCTGATGAAGAACCCGCTGAAATTCCTATCATGGACATTGAGGACTACAAGGACAATCTCACAGCCACTGATCCCATAGCAGATATGAATGGCCCAGCACAAGGTGCAACTGGAGCCATGTGTGATAGTATTGCAGAAGCGATGTGGGCTGATTGCCAGCAGATCATAGAAAATTACCAAGCAGCCACTAGTGCAGACTTGGAGAGTAGCAGTGCAGATATATCAGACTCAGGCTCATGGGATAGAGATTTGGACTTCAACAACTAAAAACATGTACATAGAATATGTATTCCACTAGCTGAACTTATGGGATAATACATAGCATCCAATGCAATGAATGATTGTATTACAGTATGTACAAAAAACAAAAACAACAAAGAGCAAGCTATGATAGTACAAAACAAATACAAGCCCAAGTGAATACTAACATGCAGCTTGAGACCTCTCTACAATGCTTATACCGTGTTCTATATCATATAAGTCCTTCATATATGATTGGTATTCTACAGCGTCTGGAATAGATATATATTTCAAAGTACAAGTAGTACCTCGAAGTGTTATGCAAGGGAAAGAGGAGTAATAGATAGTCTCAAGTGGGAACACTCACTTGGGATAGGTGAAATGTTGATAAAACCAAGTATCTTGCTTTAGAGAGCAGATGGAATGAATTAAGAGATAACTCGTTAAGATAAGATGAGCCATAAGGGCTCTCCTTAAATATATACAGAGATGTTTGTATCTATGTATGTTCCTAGAATGTTCTAAGGTATTCTAGCAAATAGCAGATAATGCTCTTATCTATGATAAAGATACTATCCAATGGAAATGAAGACTCAAATGATGAGTAAGAAAGATATGATGGGATTGTATCAATATAATCAATATGAATAGTGTAAGCACCTCATGTGATAAATAAGATCACATGGTAAGATTAAATAATCTATGGGCGAGTATAGACTGATTAGTGACTAATAGACAATTAGTAATAATGGTATTGCATAAGCATTTGCTATGTGTTAGTCTAGTTTAACCATATCGTAGTGATAAGGTTAAATCTCAACAATATATACATCCACACTATTAGTATTTGTCATACCCATAAGGCCAAGCATAAACTAGCAATGCTCAACAGGCATCTCTTTATCTGCAAATAATGACTCAGTTGCCTTCTGAATTGCCATCATGAGATCCACAAATGTTATTCTCATTGTTTCTGTGAGATGAATGACTGAACCTTGAACACCAGCGAGAGCAACAATGGAGGAGACTCTTAACCTTTTGTTATTACAACCATGACTACTGGTGGATGTTCTGCTACATTTGGTTAGGGGAGGCCCATTGGCGGCTCAGGGCCCAGAGGAACCAGGGAGGTGTGACATATTTGAGGATATGGAAACTGGAGGATTAGAGGACAGGGCGCCAGAGAAAGCCTGAGAAGCTGTAGAAGCCTTGAGATTCTGGGAGATATTAGTGAATGAGCATTTGCTCTGAGGTTTTCCAGGATTAGAAGAGGCTAGTTGAGATGGAGCATTATGATCAAGCCATCAGAAGATGTCTGTATCATAGAAAAATGTTAGTCATAATAGGAATGAGTCACAGCAACATTCTTACATTATTATTGGCAAAGGAAGTGCTAGTCATTGCTATTGTTGTAGAAACTGGTGGCACATTAAATGTTGTACTCCCACTATTGGAAGCAGTACTTGACTGAGCAGCAGCATTGAATGCCATGCCACTAGTAGCACCACCCAATGGAAATATATCATGAACTTTCTCATAGTACTTCCAGTCATTATTTCGGAATGGTTTCATTATTTCATTTCCCTGATGTGACTGATCTAAGCACCAGTGAATGGATAGAAGAAGTAAATGTACATACCTTTCATTCAACATACCTATCCCAGACATTGGCTGCATCAATGCCTTTAATATTGTTACGGAGCATTGCTGCAATGAGAGGACCATTAAGGTTAATAGAATAAGCAATGAGGAGTACAATGGGATCATCATGAGAGGATGCCTTTTACAGTAGCATAACTGGCAAGAAGGGAAAGGCAGCCATCTCCACTGTAGTGCTCAGGCAGTTCAGACATAGGGAACTAGGTAAGAACCAAGTGAATAGACTAGAGGACTATCGAGTACAGGAAGGTGTATATGTATGTAGAATACGGTTAAGGGCAGGTGTGGGTACTCAATATAGGGCTGGTAAACTAGGAGTCCATGGGGTGGACATGAGGTATGATGTCATGATGACGTCATTGCCTAGACTATGACGTCGTCAGCCCAGACCTGTGTGTCAGCATGTCATATGCCAGGTCATGTGATGTACCTAGGGGTAATAGATAAGATCTGAGTGACAGTCCAGTCATGTGACTAGATAAGATTGCATGACATTATCTGATAAGATAAGATAAGAAGGTCATTCATAAAGTGAGTCCGAGTGTGTCATAGCAAGTCTGATAACAGATGTTGGCACCTCTCACATTATCCTAGTGAACTCCAGATGTTGCACTGTGATAAGACTCAATCGTGTTGTATATGGCTTTGATCTGACAAGTTTTCTTTAGTAAATGTGTGGAATGATCGTAGATTGTAATTGCAAAACATATAGTACCCTACTTGTGAAACCGGATGAGAACCTGAATGAGTTAGACCTAATATATAGGTCGAACGAGGGAACTAATGGAGACGATGAGTTGGGAGTTGGTGTTGAAGATCACGACGAGCGAGATGATATGCGTAGATGATGATATTGAGATGAAGAAACAACGTAGCATCCAATTATGAGGATGATGCAGCAATTGCAAGGGTAGGAAAAGGAGTAGCAAACAAAGTGTCCCAGGCCCCCAAGGAAGAGTAAGACAAGTGAATAGGATTGGGGATAGACAACGTAGAGAGAGGGTTTATATATGTAAATATGGTGCTTTAGGGTAGGTTGTCTGAGTCCGAAAGTATTAAAGGCCAGTGTGAGAGAAAGAAGCAAAGAAGAAAGATAAGGAACACAAGGTGTCTGTGAGGCGTGATATCATAGATAAGATGATGGTCTGGACTGAGTCTGGACCAGAAGTCACGTGCAGAGGTCACATGACGATAAAGAGCAGAATGTCATGTGATCCAAAGAGGGGTAAGTCAGGTGACTTGGTCATGTGACTGCGAAAGTGAAAATATGTTAAGTACAATGAGTGAAAGAAAATGAAAACATAGCGTGAAGGTCCTGAACTATAACA